>PVJA010032259.1:0-24257 GCA_004027025.1 Myocastor coypus | reverse complement strand
TTGGAGGAAGAGATATTTACAAGATGAATTTTCAATATATAACTTCAATGATATAATTATAACTTTTGAAAATGGATAAGAATTACATTTTTAAAGATTTTTCATTAATCTACTTGAAAGATAAGCTTTTATGTTGCGATGACATGCTTTGGTAATTTTAACAGTGACTGATTCCATTAATTACATTTACTCATATTTGAATACTTGATTGGATTCTCCTACTATAATCACTCAGTCATCATCTTGTGCTTATCTTTTTTGGATATACAAATATATAATAATATGATAATTAGCTTATTATCATATATATGACAATTGGCTGATTCTCAGAGTTCTATTTTTTTTCTCCCTGCTCAAACAAAACAACTTGGTTATCTATGCTCAGACAATTTCCACCATGGCCCCGGCTCTATCAGCACTAGGATTATGCCTTCTTCCACTGAAACTCACTGGCAGCTCCTGTACTCCATCTTTATCAGCACCAGCTTTCACCCTGCTTTCTCAGTACCTGAAGCCTATGCCGGAGAACACAAGATTGAGCATTGTAATTATCATCATTTGCTTCTAATTTGCTCTTCAGCACCAGCAATTGGAAGGCTTTTCATTTACATATCTCATTTGAATGAGATAGCTTTAAAAATAAATACAGCCCAGGTAAAATGTTTTCCTGTTTTTACAACTGAAGGCAACCATGGAGTTAGAAGACACAGATTCTAGTAGTTATATGATTTATGCCTCGTAGGACAGAAAAGTGATCTATGTGCCTTTTAATTCTTATCTTGATGAATAATTTTGGGATCTACTGCCACTCTGACACAACTGTGAATGTTGAAGAGCTCTGCTTCGATGTGCCACCTGCTACATGCATGTAGTTTGGATTGGCATACAGGTCTGCACCTTGTTCTCCACATGTACATGTGTACCTCCAGCAGCGTATCACATTAAAACCCTTGAAGTCTAGAAACATTAAATCCGTCTAATTGTTCCACTGCTGATGGTCAGCGAACAAAATTCCTCCACAGTAAATATATGTAGAAGAGAGCCTGCTGCACCTACTGTATATTTTAATGCTACTGCCATTTAACAAAAGGGATAGGAACCTGAATAATTTACATGCCTTGAAATCTGGCAATTGTTTTCCTATCATATATGCCATGTCGCATCAATAAGGTTCTTATTGCCCAATTGTAACGTAAGCAGATGGTTAAGCTCAGGGTATAACTGGGCAAAGGGTTGGTAGAGTATTTATTGGAATAAACCCCGGGCTACTGCATTTGTATTCAATATTCATGACCCAGAATCAGAAATGCACATATCAGATCCACAAAGAATTCTCAATAAGGAGGCATTATTTCTGCTTTTGACACTACTGACTGAACTAAAAATGACCTTGGAATTTTTGAGAAATTTTACTATGAAAATTTTAATTTAATGCTCTAAGAGTAAGCACATAAATAAGGAAATATTTAGGACAAAATTATAACACAAGACATCAAATAAAAGAAATAGAACATAACAAGAGAATGTAGCCAGTAAACAGAAAACTTTGAAGACATTAGCTGTTTATAAACATAAAGTGAATTAATAATGACTTAATGCACTGTGCTCTTCAATAGTTAAGGATAATGTCTTCCATTGTAGTCTAGCTTAGTCACGTTTTCCTGTGATTGTCTTCAGTTTGGTCATACTGCATTTTACTTTCTACATGAAGAAAGCAGGCAATATTCAGAGATGAACAGCAAATAAAGATGAAAGGAATAGAAAAATAGGTTCCTGAAGAAAGATGAAAGGAATGAGGCCGACTTGGCCTTGAGAGAAAAGTGAGTGACAGATAACGTGATCACTTCCTTCAAGTACAGGATGGAGAGTGTAAGTGTGCCAAGTAGTGATTTTCCATTATGTACCATATAAAAACAAAAAATGAATGCAATCCCCTAAAACCATGCCTGGAATACCTATCATTTCTGGTCTTCTAATTATGCATGGGTTCTAATGTCATATCAATTATTGCTATACTCTCTCTCTCTCAAGTAAATGTTTGTTTTAAAATAAAATAAAAGTAACAAAGAAAGAAAGAAAGCATAAAAGAGAATATGAGAGAAGGAAAAAAGGCCATAGATGTGTACCGCTACAATTTTGTAAATGGTTAAGTTCCTAAATCTCTGTGTAACAATGCGTAATTGTTTTTTTTTTTCACATTCTATAGGGATTTAAAGTTTACAATATCAACAATTGATGGAAATTACCTGTTTCATGTCTAAGGCATGCAATATTCAGAAAGATAGTGATGTTAAACTCAAGTGCCTAGGTTATAGGGAATAATATCATTAAGCTTTTCTTCTGGAGGGTTAACAACTTAAGTTGACAGACAAAATAATCAGAGAAAAAGAAGGGATATGAGAATAGCTAATATTTTGGCTCTAGCCCTTCAAGGTCAGTGAGGACAGAGGACATAAAAGAACCTGTATTATAACATCCTATAACTCTGTGCTGTCCCAAATTTCCTGTTCAAGGAGATTATGGAGCCACAGAGGAAAGTGACCAGTGATGTACAGTGTGTCTAGGGTGAGTCACCTGGAGAGAAAACATTCTCTCAGGCTTTCACAGAGAGTAAATTGGTCAAGCAACGTCCATGATTCATCCAGATGGCTGACACTGACAAAAGTTCTGCAAATCACAGTACATGGTTTCAGGGTAAATCCTGAGGGGACCTGACTGACCTTGTCACATACAAAAGTTATATTTTTTTGTAATATAGATCTTGCTTTATCTTAGTCTTAACCACCCAACAGAAAAGTCTAGCCAGGAGGTATTAAAAGGAAAGCCATATTGATATGCTGAGTTGTAAAAGGCTCAAGTCAACAGCTTCTGATAATGCCAGATGAGCTGATAATCCATTACTGTTATGGACTATTGGACTATATATACAGCTACTCTCTGTTTGTGCAATGAAAGAAAGATCTGCAATAATAATGTTTAGACAAGAAATTATGTCTGCATCTTGTACTCTGAACAACTATGACAAAGACAACAATATGCAATGTATTTATTATTGTAAAGAATAAAAATAAAGAAATGCAAAATAAGAACCTAATGGAAATAAATGGGCCTTTACAAAAGCCCAAGAAATGTTGGATGGACTTAAAAAAAATGTAATAACTGGAATAATTGAAGTATGAAACAGAACATTTGGAAACTGTACCCTTGAGCAAATAAAAATATTTCCTTACTTTTTATAAAATAAGCAAACATTACTGAAAATCTATAAAAACATAGGTCAGCAAAGAAAAATTACAAAAAGTACCTGTAATTAATTTTATTAGCTAGAAATAGCTAAATTATTTCTGATTTTTTCTTTTTTTCCTTTAAATTTATTTATTTATTTATTTGTTTGTTTGTTTGTTTGGTATAGGGTCTCACTTCACAATTCAGACTCATAGTGATCCTCCTGTCTTGGCCCAGCGCTGAGATTACAGGTATATGTTACCATGCCCAGTTTTGATGGCCAGCATAGCACATGGTACTGGGGATCGAACCCAGGTCCTTGTGCTTGCAGGCGGGTACTTAGAGTCTGCCTTCTCAGCTCTCCTGAATTTTCTATATGTATACAAATACACACGTGCACAGACACACTTGCACACACATACACACATTTGTATGTGAGTGCATTTGTGCATATATTTTTACTAAAATGAAACAGTCTTGTTCATCCTACTTCTTAACTTATTTTCACTTAAAATTATATGTGAACATTTTTTCATAGCTTCATAGCATCCTATTGTTTTATAAAGCTTAATTTACTTAACCAATCCACATAATGAAATATTTAAATTACTTCTAGTTTTTCTTTTTATAAGCATGTGATAAGCAGTTGTATAATTAAATATTTGTAGGCATATGTAATTATATCTTTAGTATAAGTTTCTATAAGTCAGCTGCTAGGTCAATGGTTCAGACAATTTTAATGCTATTAGTAGCTATTTTCTATTCTTCTAGAAAATTTGAAATAATTAATACTATCAGTGACAATTTAAAAAACCACTTAAATTGCCTTTTTCTAAGGAGTTAGAGTATTATCATTTTAAGCAAATGCCCTGAGAGGCACACCCTTCAGAACCATGCTGTAATTTAGTATGGAGGAGGGGAATTGGGAAAAGCAAATGTTATTAGAAACCCTCTGAGTTGCAGTGTTGGAAAAGTGCTTGCAGAAGCTACCCCAGTCTTGGCAAATTTCACTATGCTTGCAAAGAGCACACCCAAATGCCCCGGGAAGTGCTGCAGATGGGGTAGGTGACAGCAAGCATGGAAGTCTCTGATCTTCACATGTTTTGAGACTCATGACCTGGAGCAATAATAACTCTTGCAGCCAGAGTCCAGGTTGCCTGGCTTACCTGTGTGCGCAATGGCCATGCTCACCATTGTTCTGCAGAACCTGATACTCTCTAAGAATTGAAACGCTGAAGTTATTTTCTTACTATTTTAGGTAATGGAGCAATTTTTCTAAAATCTAAAGTGTGGGACAAAGATAACAATGTCTAGTTATTTCAGTTGTGTTAACAAGTAAGTTGCATTCCACACTATCCTATAACAAAAAAGGTAGTATGCTCTACAGCAAAGAGGCTAGGGCTATGGTTCTTATGCGCATGCATACTTTGGAATTAGCTTTCAGTATCCATAAAATCTCACCACTAGTGTGTGGATGGTGATTCATGTCTGTTTTCACTAATCATTTTCCTGTATCTTTAGGGTTCTACTTTCTTCCCTTTGTCCAATAACTTGGCTATAATCTGATTACTTTGAAGTTTTCTTCAAGTGAATTTGATTTCAAGTATAGTACAACTGGTGTAATTTATTGTTCAGAAATCCAGTTCTTGCAAAAAAGAAAACAGGCAACTATCAAATCAAGTATGCTGCACATAATTCAATAGTAGAATGTAATCATAGCTGCAGAATATGATTGATTTTATTTTAGGTTTTTCCTTTTCTCCATATTTCAAATTTAAATATAACATTTATGTCTATATTGTCTGTCTGTCTGTCTGTCTGTCTCTCTCTCTCTCTCTCTCTCTCACACACACACACACACACACACACACACACTGAAAACTCAGGCTATCAACTATGTATCCCAGTTACCAGGCTGGCCTTCAACTTGAAGTCCTCTTGTCTCAGCCTCTCAGGTGCTAGACTTACAGAGCTTTACCACCAAGCTTAGCTTTCATTTCTTGTAACAGACCTAACTCTCAGCCTGTATCAGGTCAAGTGACAGAATCTCTGAATGCAAAGAATTTTATGGCACACATCAGACATTCACAGCCTCCAGAAGGGGCCGGAGTGGGCTGTCAGTATGACACACCACTGTGCTTAGGAAATATGAAGTATACTCAGTTCTACTATTCATAACCATAAAAACACAGAACATGTATTTTATCGAAGCTCTGAATTTATCAGTGTTGTCTTTGCTCTTAGCTTCATTTAAATTTTATTAGCACATATTTACAGTACATAATGATTACACTCACTGTGAGGAGCGGGCGTGTGGAGCTAACACATCTTAATTCCTTTTAGTCCCTTTCTGCCCGACTTCCTCTCTCCTTCCCCCATCTCTTGGTTCCCCTAGCTCCCTGTTTCCTATTCAAAACTCAAAGTTTTCCCTCTGGTTTACATCACATTAGGACTTGTGCGTGGCACTGATTGCTTCTGAGGGTCTGCAGGAGCTCAGCTAACCGGGGTCAAAAGCTGTGTCTTACTTAACAGCTTTTAATTGAGTATCAGTTTATTATACTGTAAGGAATCTATGAAAATACACTTATGGTTAACCAAGAGTGGTATTTAAAATTCCAAAAGGCACCAAACTAGATTTTTCTTTCTTTCATATTTTTCTTCCTTCAATCCATACGCATTTGTTTAGCATTTTGCCAGCAGTGTGATAAACCGTGGGGATACATTCACGACAAAGACGCCGAGGCAAGAGGCAGATTGAACACCACAATGTAAAAATGACAAGCATCCGTGCGAGGTAACCATACGTGAGTAGAACAGAAGGAAAAGTGAAGCAGCCCAGGCATCTGGGAAGATGGGGCAAGTTTGAGGGAGCATCTCAGGGACACTTACAGGTGACAAGGCAGTTGAAAAGTCAAGAGGGCTGTTCCTATGAGGTGGTTGTGAGGCAGGAGGACCCCGCATGCAGTCAGATGAGGACAGAAGAGAGGTTGGCTGTACTCACGGGGATTTGCTCAACAATTTTAGGATGGCGAAGATCTACTATGTATTTTGAGAGTTCACTGTATTTTGAAACTGACAGACAGAAGAGGGAAGGACATGAGTCAGGACTAAAAGGGGACCATTCCTCACAGGGGTCCAGGTGAGAGCTGAAAGGCTGAAGTGGCTTGGAGTGATGGAGAGAGGAGAGATGTGCGGGCTTAGGATGCAGCATAAAAACCAGAGACCTAGTCCCCCTGCTTGGATGTGGATTTACAACGTCCTTTAAAGATTCTTGTTACAGCTTGGTCCCCAGCTGGTGGCGCTATTGGGAGAGGTGGGAACTGGCAACAGGCCCGGGGGGGCGGGGGGGGGGGAGGTGGGTTAAGGGGAATGGTTCCTGGGAAGCGTGTATATTGTTCTCTCTGTCTCTCTCCTTCTCTTATTTTACTAATTGTCTTGTTATCCTTATAAAGGTGAAACATTTCAGTTTCATGAAGCAAAAAATTTTTAAATAAGTACTTGGTAAAATGATAAACTAAGCTATAGAAGTTATTTCAATTTTGTTTTTCAAAATGTCAATTTTTGATCTTCAGCCCATCATAAGGAGTCTAAAGATGCTGATGAAATGAATGCCCAGAAGCTTCCTGGCCCTCTCAGCTGTCTCTAAAAAGGACAGACCTCAAAAGAATCATGCCACTATTGGAACAAAGGGCTGGTGATACTTGTAAGCCTCTGAGGTTTCAGTGTCTTCTTCTTCTTCTTCTTCTTTTTTTTTTTTTTTTTTTTTTTTTTTCCTTTCAGTGTCTTCTTGTGTCCTCTTTTTTTTTTTCTTGGACCAAGTTAGGCCATGAAACAGCCAGCTAATTGGTAGACGATACAAAGTCAACTAGACACTGACCCATCCACACGGAGCATACACCTTATGATTCAATCTTGCACTAAAGTGCAATATACTTGTGGCATTACTGAGGGTTGTTATAGATAAATGGATACCACTAGAGGCTGTCTTGCTGTCTGACCCACAGGTGCAAACATCGTAATGCCTCACTAGTGTGAGAACCTGTAGGAAAAAATAAAATCTGAAAGATACGATAGCTACTGTGAAAGATAAAGAATTTGTTCAGTGGGAAGGAAAAATTACGATGAGGAAAAGGACAAAAGAAAGAAGGGAAGAGATATATTTATGTATATATGCAAGATGATTTGGGTAATTGTACTGCTGGTCTTTTTGAAGGAGCAGCTAATGCTTTAATTTTCTCCTTTTTATGTTGTTATAACTTTGGTTATTGTTGTTTTTAACTAATCTTGCATATTTATGTCTGCTGACCTGAACTGACTTGAAGATAACATCATGCCACACAGCAACCGTTGCTGAATTCCTGTTATGTTGTTTTTAGAGAAATATTATATTGTTTTTAATGTAATTTTTACTCTATTGTATCTTCAAAAATATAAAAAAAGAAAAATGAAGGTTGCAAGATTTTTTTTTTAATGTGCTGGTTCATCTTACTTGTATGTTAAATTTTCAGTGGTGTTTTTCACTTTTCTCCCTTACCAGTAAGAAAGTACTGCTGAAACACAATGGAATCTTTTAAAACAATTTGCCAAGTTCTGTGTAGTTTTTGAGTTTATAAATATGATTATAACTGTCTGCATTTTATTAACTTGCTTCAAAATATGGATTAGCTCATTAGCTTAATGATTTAAATCCAATAAAAAGAAATGAACATTTAACAGATGGAGCTAATTCATCTTATACTAGTCACCAGGCCTCTTTGGGGAAGGAAAATACTCTGTAATTAATGATATAATAATATTGATGCATTAAAAGTGTATACAAAAAATGTTCCTTCTTCTCTGGAAGTCCTCTCTTTGAAGGTCACGGGAGTGGCAGTTACTGAAGCAGGATGGTGGTAGAACTTTGCTGGATGAGTTGCACAAGTATGATATGGAGGGGTAAACCTTAACCATTCTCCCTCACAAACAAATGCAACAACAATATAGGCAAAGCGGGGTTGAGATGACATTAACTGACTTTTCATTTCCAAAGCATGATTTAGGTTTATAGCAAGGGAGATGGATATATATCTAGGGAGATGGATAAGGAAACTTATTATGCAAATAAGAAAATAGTAAAAGAAGAATTAAGTAGTTTTCCTAATATTACCCATCAAGCTGATAGCCTTTGCAAGAGTGAATTCCACTTCAAAGAGTGAATTCCACATCTTCCAAATCTTGTCCTTATATTCATCTTTTCTTCATAAAGTAGGTGGGCTAATAACAATTCTCCCAGGAAAAATAGAAAGGCAATGTATTATGCTATCATTTCTGGAGCAAAAAAAATTTTTAATCATGTTTTAATTTTGTTGATGTCAATTAGTAACTGGATCTGAAATGTTCATATCTAAAATTTCAACTAAAAAATAAATAAAATGTAAACTAATTCCTCTCATGGAATAAAATTATTTGAACACTTTTGGAATTTATGAAAAGAAAAATGTATGAATGTAACTTTGTACTTTTAAATTTACTTAAATGTTCTCCTTTTAGCTCAAAATTCATTTCTGTTTGCATCCTGAGAAGCGACACTTCTAATCTTGCTAAGGGAAAAGAAGGTTTTAATGAACAGTATTTCCATGTGTAGACAGTAAAGCATAAGTGAATGTAACAAACAGAGAGTGATCTTCTCTTATGATCAAAAGTTCTTTGCCAAATTCTCTTCTTCTACTGCATCTAGAATGAGCAGAAAAAGGTGACAAAGGAAGCCTGAGTGCCCCATGGTTTGATAGAAAACATGGATATTTGCTCTAGTATAATAGCAGTAATTGAGTTTGTTGTCATAGTAGTAACCATAACCATAATGATTATCTCTTTCAGTCTTACTATAGTACTCCAGGGTGGACATTAGTATTTGTCCTCAAGTAAGAGATCCAATTTGCCCTTAAAAAGAAACTTTGCAACGTTTGGGCCCTAGAGTCATATGCCATCCCCATCTTGACTCCTCATTTCTCTCACCTCCCTAAAGGCGTGACCCTTGGGCCCCAGCCTCTTCAATGACATCTGTTCTGATCTATGACAAGCTAGGACTCTGTGACTCAGGTGTTTGGGTTCTTGATCACAATGATACAGGACTGTTCAAGTTTCTCTTCAGATGCCAGGTGTCTGCTATCAGGTCTCTTCCTCAGCAGCTTTGGATATGGGACTTAAGGGCAACACTGGGGGTTTGGTGCCCCAAGAGTCTTGATTAGATTCCAGGCAAGTTCCAGCCATGGCTCTCCAGCTTGGAAAGGATGTGTGTTAATATTTAAATTTATGTTTGTGCTTTTCTTTTCACCTTTTTTTATTTGTGTGTGCAGGGATTCTGTAGGATGGTAACCATAGTAACAGTAGAACAAGAGAAATGTGATTTTACCCCCAAAATGCATATCATAAGCTGTTTACTAAAAGTGGCAGAGCTCTGACAGATGAGACAAAGAGGTGTGATATGGCTTCCAGTTGGCTTTACTGTTGCTCTGACTTTTAGTACATATTCCTCCACATGATGTGCTTGTGAATGTGTGTGTGTGTGTGTGTGTGTGTGTGTGTGTATGTGTGTGTGTGCATTTTTAACTAATAATATTCAAAAGGAAATACAACTTAGGGAGTTGAAACCAAAGAATCTTCTTTATCACACAAATAAGGAATGTTCATTATATATATTCATAGTATTTGTGTGTAATTTTAATTCCACTAAAAGCGTTTAGTTGGAAACTTTACTTGGGGATGAAACCTAAGAATCTTCTTCATTAGGTAAATTAACAGCATTTCATACAAGTAAATGTGAAAATACAGAAAGCATGCCTTTTTGACATAGGGTTTTGTTATGCAGTTCAGGCTCACCTTGAACTCACTTTGGAGCCCAGGCTGGCGTTGAACTCAGCAATCCTCCTGCCTCAGCCTTCCACGTGCTGGAATAACAGACATTGTTAGGGTTTGTGCCTAGTTGTCCCCCAAAGCCTCATGCAGTCATGTGGTGACGTCTAGAGTTTGTGATTAGCTCATGATCCAATGGGGGCATTGATGACGTGTGTGAGTACTACACCCACCACAGGTTGGATAGCCTGAATACAATGTAAGGAGGGGAGACAGGCTTGAGAGCTGTCACAGCCACTGCCCCTCTCTTTGCTCTTTGTTGTTGTCCTCTACCATGCCATGAAAGGTTGCTCTCTGCCATGTGTGGCTCTGCCTTGGAGCCAGCTGAGTATGGACTGAAACGTCCAGTAACTGTGAACTGAAACCTTTTCCTTCCTCAATTCTGGGAGCTCGTTATTTTGTCCCAGCAATGACAAGAAAGTAAGCAAGACAGGCTTGCTCCACCACATCCAGCAAAAGACATGCATACTTGCATGCATATAGCGGTACTGGAAATCTACCCTAGTGTGCTGCCCCACTGAGCTATATACTCAATCTCTTTTACTTTTATTTTGTGTCAGAATCTCACCGAGTTACCTAGGTAGAGGTTAAACATGTGATTCTCCTATCTCTGCATCCAGAAGTTCTGGGTTTGCACTTTGTCAATCATACTTTGTTGCAATAATAGTCAGATCATCTATTGTACTTCTTTAAATGTAAACAGACCCAGAAATGTCTTCTGCAGATACTAGGGAAATTAGGACTGTTCAGGACAGGCATGATGTATAAAATGTGCAAGAGGAATTTTATCTTTCACTTACACCTTTAATTGTGTATCAAAAAGAGGTAAAAATGAAATCTGACAATCTTAGGCCCTGGAGAGTTCGTAAGTGCAGAAACTAAGGTTTTTCTCTATTATCTCCTTTCTCTATTTACAGATACTTTTCATTCACACCCTCTACGTACTACTGCATGCTGGGCATAGGATGAGGAGTGCTCCTAGCATTTAAGAGCTACATAATCTAGGGGTGTATTTATTCCATTTAAGCTTAAGCAATACAGGCTAATGACTAAACATAGTTAGGAACCAGAAAGTTTTTCTTTAAAATTCTGATTCCTCTATAAACTAGTAATCTCAGTTTGTGATCGTCTCCAAACAGAGTAGTAAGTGAAGTCAGATGAGGTAATGCATGCAGAGTATCTGGCTTGCATTGAGGACAAAATAAAGTGAAACACAGCTTTAAGAAATGTGGTGATAGGCCGGGCGTGGTGGCGCACACCTGTAGTCCCAGCACTTGGGAGGCTGAGGCAGGAGGATCAGTGTGAGTTCGAGACCACCCTGGGCTACAAAAGTGAGCTCAAAGCCAGCCTGAAGTGCATAGTGAGGCCTTGTCTCAGAAAGACAAAAAAAAAAAAAAAAAAAAAAAAAAAAAAAAAAAAAAAAAAAAAAAAAAAAAAAAAAAAAGAAATGTGGTGGTAGATGGTAGAGCTGTGCCACCTCGAGGAAGAGATGCCTGACCCACAGGAATGCCTGAGGAGATACAGACACGCAAAAGAAAGGGGGCCACATTTTAGAAAGGTAATCTGATTCTTGGTGTTCTGCCTCTTCTGAGAGGGAAGGGATTAAACTAAAGAAGACTCTAGAAAGGGAGACTGGTGTATTCCATTCATGAGGTGGATGGTCAAGTGGGAAAGCACTGAGTTTCATGTAAATTTGCAAAATCTTGTTAGGTTTTTGGGGGCTGGGATTTGCACCTATCTGGGAACCTGAGGAAGCCCTCAGGCAGCCTGCAGAGCTGGTTCAGCATCCATGGCCTACCCAAGAGCTTCCAGGACTGTTAGAAACAGGCTCATCAGCTCCTGGGTTTTTGTATGAACCCAGGGGAGGTAAGAGCAAGGTTGGCAGATGGAACTTTCTAGCAAATCTACTAGAAGAGAGGCCAGGCAGGCTTGATTTGACTTAAAGTGATGACTGAATGCATTCATGAGTGAGTGAATGAAGAAGCGAGTGAGCAAACAAGGTGAGGATCATGGAGCAATCCATACACACAACAATGTTCAAGCAGTTTTGAGGGTGAAGAATGTTTTTCTGATAAGGAAGAAATAAGGGAGACTCTATCAAAGCAAGTGAAAAGAAGAGGGATTTTATGGTTTAGATCAAGAACAGCTCTTAAAATTCTCATGTGCTCAGAGGGGTAACTTTCGGAAGGTGGTTGGGTCATGGGTGCTGTGGTGCATGTGTTGTTGGGTGGTAACACTGGTTAGAAGAGGTGGGTCTCTTGGAGCATATCCTGAAAAGATGTGTCTCACTCTCTGGTTCCTCCTGTCTTTTTCTCTCTCTTTCCTGGCTACAGTGACAAGGGCGACTTACTTCCAGGCCTTTCTACCATGTTCTTCTGGTCTTGGAGCAGCTGACTGTGGACCAATATATGAACCAGAATTGATCTCTCCTCTCAATTGTAGGGTCAGGTATTGTGTCTTGGCAACTAGAAAAGAATCTAAAGATAGTCACACACATGTGAAAAGGAGAAGAGAGGGATTTTGTTGTTTTTCTTTTTGAGATAGGGTCTCATGCACTTCAGACTTGCCTAACTCACTTTGTAGCCCAGGCTAGCATTGAACTCACAGAAATCCTCCTGCCTTTGCCTCCCAAGTGCTGAGATTACAGGTGTGCCCCACCATGTCCAGCTGAAAAGAGAGTTCTAAGTAGAACGAGCACTACAACCAAAGAACAAAAAAGGGACAAATGAGCAGGTGCAAATGGGGATAAATTGCAGAGACAAGGTTTAGAGGCATCCAGAGCACAAGCCAGGGGCTAGGGGAAATATCATGCACATCTGTGGAATGAATGAATGCAAACAGGAGGCACCAGATGGTCCCGGCATGAAATACTGAATTCATAGATTTCAATTTGAGACTAGAGGAAGACATATTGAAAGAATTGTGTAAAATAATATGTTAACTATTGCTTCTATCATCAATGCCATTTAATGGTAATGAAAGGCTGTTATAGCTGCCATGGAGAAGGATAACATAAGCGTCCCCAGGCTCTGCAGCAGTGCTTCCTAATAGGAATATGTCTAAAGCCACATATGTAGTTGAAAATTTTGAGGTCACCACAAAAGAGATTGTATTAATTTTCATTTAATTATTTTAATATATAATTAATATGAAATTATTGAAAGATTTCAAATTATTCTTTTAGTGTAATGTTACGTATTCAACATGTAGTGTGGTTCTTACATCTGCTACAGGTCTCAGTTGGGACTAGAACATTTCAAGGGCTAAATGGCCACAGGTGACCAGGAGCTCCTTATTAGACAGCACAGGTCCATTGGCTGCTGCAGACAAGTGAGAGACCAGGGCTGGTTTTCACTAGCTCAGGAGAAAAATAATGAGGCTTTGAATTCTTATGCTTGCAGCAAAAGCAAAGAACAAAAGATTTCAAAATTCTTGTAAAAGTAAAATGAATAACATCGAATAATTGACATTGGGGTGAAGGAGAGACTTGACAGTGGTCCAACTGATTGCAGGGCCAGAAGGGTCAGGAGAAATGTCCAGCAGGCTTGAGAAGCAAGATTTCAAATGAGGACAGGCACTGAAATTGCGATCAAGAGGTCATCACATGGGGGGAGATGCGGAAACTCCAATGCTAGCTGATGTTTGTAAGAGGTGGTTTTGAAGGGAAAGAGAAAGGAGTCAAGGATTCAAATGCATGCCACACTTGGAGGCAGATGTGGAAGAGGAGGAAGAGGCGGAGGAGGACCAATGAAGGAAGCAGGAGACTGAGGAAAGCCCTTGTCCGAGGTGGAGCATACATAGTGGAAGCGAGGTGTGAGATTTTGCCGGGATGGAGGGTGAGAGTTAAGCATCAGTCTAGAAGATTCCAGGGCACTGTGGAAACTAGATAAAACACGGGGTTAATAAACAGCCAATAAATGAAGTTAATCACTGAACACATATTACTGTTTTCAGAAATTTGGATATTAAAGGAAGATTCAAGAGAAGAACTTGGCAGAAAGGAAGATGTGGGTAAGAACCAGTGATGCATGGCTGGAGGACCCCAAAGATGGAGAGCAAATGGGATCAGGGATGTGATGAAGAAGATGGTGAGTACCTACATCCTCTGGAGTAGAGAGGGAAGAAGAAAGAGGGGGCTGAAGCACAGATACTTTAAATTGGAGAACAAGAGATCGGAGGGTTCTTGTAAGTCAAATATCCTTAAAATCGGTGGACATGGTAGTAGTAATCAATGACAGTGAAAACAGAATATAGCTTTCATAGCATTTATATAAAATAGTAAACCATATCTCTTGAATTCTTCTTATTAAGAAGTATTTATTAAGCCATTCTGTGCTAAGTATATATGGTTCCAAATGGAAAATTTGTCCAACAAAGCAGAGTGTGCCAGAAAAAGTCTGACCACAAGGCCAGGGCCCAGTGGTCCCTCAGGAAGTACTCTTTCTTTTATGAATTCAGTATGATCCAGGGTCCAAACCTAAGCCCACACATGCTCTGAATGGATCTACTTAAGAGACAACCAAGATCAGAGACAGTCATTCTTCTTCAAATTGTTCAGTAATCAGTCTCCTCTGCCCTCCCCATCTGATGGTTTCATGGGTGAGATCCAGTTTGTAGAGGAGAAATTTTCACATTGTTTCCTGTTAACTCTTGGTAAGCAAGAAAAGAGGAACAATAAATTAATGGATTATCAAGTGCCAAAAACTAGACTTCATAATAAAATCCAACTAAAAATAGCATTACTATTCAAACAATCTTATAGTTCTTATCTATCATAAAGAAGTTAGCCTAGATCAGAAAAGTACTTAATAATTTAAAAATAAGTTCTTCCCTGGTAAATCAACACATACTAGAGGAGTAAAACACTCAAACCCAAATTATCCTTTGAACATGCATTCATACACACACACACACACACACACACACACACACACACACACACACCTTTGAACATAGCTCTCATTTTTGTGATTCAAATAGAAATAATTTGTGTGTAAAAAATGTGATGGGCATGATAATGGAGAGTGTAAATTAGGTAATATAAAAACAGCTCTAGGGGCCAATCAGATAGCTCAGCAGATTAAAGCCCCTGCTTAGGCAGACAAGGGACTGGGCTTCAATCCCTGGCCTGCAGTGCTGGCCCTGTCCCTGGGAGGTGCTGAAAGGATGATTGAGACTAGGTGTGGTGGTGTTCACTTTTAATCCCAGCGATGGGAGGCTGAAAATAGGAGAATCACTATGAGTCCAATCTGCGCAGTGAGACCCTGTAGATCCCGCACTAAATACAAAAAACAAAAACAAATACAAAAAAACCCCAGCTCTAATTGGAAAGTTTGTATTTTGTGTTCTTTGTCATTTTAATTTGGATGAGAAAATACTCTGTTGATTACTTTGGATATCTACGGTGTTCAATTTGAATGGCAGAAATATAGACTAAAATATAAATCACTTAAAAATCTAAAGGACTTATAACCCTACCTGGTTTTTCATGTTAGTTTTGTGCCGCTGTCCTCCACCCCGTTGCTTAGCATTCCCAGCGTGATGCTGGTGGGAAAGACACCCTGCGAGGCTGGCCAATCAGCCCTCACCTACTGTGATCTGATTGTTTCCTCAGCAGGACTCCAGTCCTGCCTTGATATGTCTCTGTCTGCCCTGAGGCAGTGTGTGGGCTGTCTGTCATTCTAATGTTCAGATCCCAGCCCCTTCTGCAGTTTGTTTTTACATGGAAAAATTCTTGCTGTATTTTTGGGGGTGAAGAATAGGTTTCTTAGTCGTACTACTAAGCAAAGACAATATCTGGGAAGGAATATGAATGTGGAACCTCATGTGGATTCTGCTAGAATCTTGAAGAGAGGGATATACAGCTATGCACACAATTAAATTCCCTAAGACTTCATTGAAAGTGAAGTGTACTTTTTTATTTTTATTTTTTTGGTGGTGCAAGGGATCGAATTCAGGACCTTGCGATTGCCAGGTGAGCACTTATTCCACTGAGCTATCTCCCCAGCTTGAAGTCTACTTTTCATTCCATGTCTGGAACTGATATTCTTTGGGGGAACAGAGAGTGGAGTGAAAGGATAGACATAAATTAGGTCCTGGATCTTTAAATTCTTAGACTCTGGAGATGAGAAAAAGAGGGGGGAAGGAGAGACAGAGACATGGAAGGAAGAAAGGAGTGGGAGAGAGAGGGGACAACTATATCTGTAACAAAGAAGTCTCCTAGTAACATAAAGTCATGTGGAGCAGATGAAAAACAAAGTAACTACCTTCTTGATCCTCTTTATCTCAAAACCTTAGCACTCTCCAGGAAGAAGTAAACCAATGTAAAGAGACATTCTCCCTGAAAAGAAACAAGGAATTTGGCTGTGCACATGGTTTTATAATTCTGTGTTTTCTCGTCTACTCTTGGACACGACCCAAAAGTGCACTCAATTTTTGGCACAACTAGGAGAGAAATTCCAAAATATTTGTAAGCATTTCCAAAAGCAATCAAGTTCACTGAGGAGCTGCATGGAGGATACTGGACGGGAGCCAGCCAGAGATCTCTGAGGCAACAACTCGGCCGATAGAGGTCTCCGAAAGTGATGCCAAGAATACAATGTCTGAAGTTAAGAAGCCCAATCTGAGGAGCGCTTCCTTACAACAGTGAGAGTGAGCCGACTCATTTAATTCAGAGAACCAGACAAGAACCAGATGCACACTAACGTGACCAACATAGTTCTGAGCCACATTTGCAGGAAGCAATCTGTCTTGGTTGCAGGTTGCAGTCAAGAGAAAAAGAGAGCCTCCTATCTGGGAGTCCTGATGAGCATATTGCTCTTGCCTGAGTGTAGGAGCCAGAAGGCCCAGGAAAATGCTTGCAGAATGTGCATAAAAATTGTGAACAGCTGTAATCTAAGAAATGAATAAAACACAACTGCAAGAATTCATGGGCAGGACACAATGGAAAAGAAAACAGAAAGAGATAAATGTTGTAGGAGAAAACCGAGAAAAGAACGAGAAGAAAAAATAAAACCACTGCAGATGCGAAGATGAAACTTTCTGTAAGTAACAGAAAGCCAAGCGGCGACAATAGGAAAATAGGGAAGCGGAGACAATAGGAAAATAGGGAAACGAAAACGATTAGGTTACACAGGCTAAAAAATGAGAAGGAATGAAAAGCATACAATAATATTTTTTTAAATATTTGAGAAAATGATAGCACTAAAACAATGCCAAATTGGAAAATTCATAAGCAGTGTTTATAACAACAAGGAAGATGGAACACTTAAGTACCTTGCCAATGAAATTGGCAAAAATAATATAACTTAAGGAATTCACAGGAAGGAACACAAGAAGACATTAATAACTTAAACAATCAGATAGAACTAATAGGGGGCTTTCAGGTTAGTTCAGTGGTTTATGGGTCTGCGCAGACAATCCCAGTCAGGCACAGGGGATGGCAGTTTGATCCCCACACCCACCCATAAGGCAGCCTGAGCCAGAAAAAAAAATAAGATAGAACTAATAATATACTAAAAGTTCATTCTTACAAAAAATAAATTGCTTGTTGATGTCAATAGACAGAATGTTTATATCCACACTGTCACCCACATAGCCAAATACATATGTTGAAATCCTAAGCCCATGAGAGTGATATTAGCATATGAAACCTGGGGGAGCCTAGTGTCTCTAGAAAGAGGCTTGAATGAGATCCTTTATGCATTTCACCACGTGAGCCTGCAGTCAGCAGCTATCAGCTATGAATCAGAAAGCCAACCCTCACCAGAGTTGGGGGATATGAGCTCTTATCGTTAATGGGCCACCCAATTTATGATCTTTCTGTGACTGGAAGCCAGGCAGACTAAACACTGAGTTCATAAAAAAACAAGGGAGAAAATACAAACAGGTTGGAGTTTTCAGAAAGGGGAAATAATCGCCGAATCATAGACATTTAAAATATAGGGGAAGTGGTGGATAAAATTAAAACTTTGATAAAGTGAATTAATTTTAGAAATTAATAAATAGAAAATCTTGTGCCACTTGCAGCCTGTGTTTGCTCAGACTGCAGGATCTGCTCCAGAAATATGGCTTCTGTGTGGGTTGTCATGGTTGTGTCACTACCCGGAGGGCACAGGCTTCATTGGGTTGGACCTTGGACCATGTAACTGACTTGAGGTGGGTTATCGAAACAATCTTCCAAGTAAAGAAACACTATATCTTTGTTCATGATAACACACACACATATCTTTAAAACTAAATGTCCACTTTCCATAGCTCAAATAATCAGATTATTAAAATTATTAAATTATTAAAGTGCTCTCCTGTTTTAAAAGATGTTCCTACATGAAAATTCTACAATGATTAAACTTAATTTTAATATTATTTAAATACCTCCAGAGTATCATGGTAAAGTATAAAAGGAATATTTCCAATTCCTTCCTTCTGTAAACATAATTTTAATACCAAAAACTATGAAGGATGTTCTAGAAAATTCCAAAACGTTAGACTAATTATACATGTCAATATAAACATTCTAAATAGAAATACTAGTATGTGGTCTCCAACAGTGAATTGAAAAATAATAACAAAAAGATAGCTCAATATTTAGAATTATAGTAAAATAATCTGCCATATAAGTGACTCAGAAAATTAAACATGTAAGCATCTCAACCTTTGATTTTAAAAACAACTTTAGAACAAGAATAAGGCCAAAACTATCTTTGCACATTAAAATTTATACATGTATAAAAAATATACATCATGCCTAGGAAGCGAGAGGACGAGAATAAGAAAGAGGTGGGTGGGAATATCGCCACTTGGTCCTTTGGAATACTTTATCAGCCTAAATCACTAGTGGATTGCCTTCCAAAAATAAATAATATTTCAAAAAAAGAGCAGACCCACTCATTGGAGTTTCGTTCCTCTGCCTTCCCCCCTAGTGGAACCTGGGAAGAAACACTCTGTACTCTGGGTGAGGTGGCCTGGATCCTCACCTCCTCTGCCTTGAGAGACAACAAATGCCACACAGGTAAATCCAAAAGCAAATCAGAAGGTGAAGAGACCGACATGGCGCATGGATCCCACAGCTCTGAATTTTCTCTTCCTCTGTCCCTGCACTGATCCTCAGCACTTCAGTCCAGTTATCCATGCTATGAGAGGGTGGGTAGAAGAAAACAGTGGGAAAGAAGATGGCTCTCTGTGAGAGTGGGGCGTGCGTGGGAGGTGCGATCCAAGACCCTCGCGGGCTACGGTGCACTGCTCCCTGCCTGTACTGTTTCTTCCATTTACCTTTCATGGACAGAGGTGACAGAAGAGGGAGCCTTCAAAACTCTGCCGGCTAAGAAAGTGTAACGAGTTATATCAGAGGAGAGATTGCTTAATGCCAAAAAACACGAGAACTTAAAATAAAGGGCCTCTCATTAAAGAAATGGCATGATGGGATTGATCGATATTTTCTGGTTTTCTGAGTGCGGGGATTATGGGCATGTGCTGCCATGCCCAGCTCTATAATGGGTCTGAAAATCTCAAGGATACTGTGCAGAGACACAGCAAAGTTGCCACACAGCCAGCAGTGTTCATTTCTTGGGTGTATTTCTTTTTTTCTTTTTAACCTCTCTCTGTCTCTCTCTCTCTTCCCCACATCTATCTCTCTATCCCCCTGTCTCTCTGTCCCTCTTTGTCTCTCTGTCTGTGTCTCTCTCTGTTTCTGTGTCTGTCTGTCTGTCTCTCCTTGTCTCTCTGTCTCTGTCTGTCTCTGTCTCTCTTTCTGTTTCTCTCTCTCTCTGTGTCTCTCTGCTACAGGATCTCACTACACAGTCCAGACTCATAGTGATCCTCCTGGCTCAGCTTCCCAAACCCTGGGATTACAGGTGTTCACCACCATGCCCAGTTTCAGGTTGACATAGCACTCCCAAGGTTCCCAGACTAGCACAAATATGGGTCCAGGGGTTGAACTTGGGCCCTTGTCCGCTGAGCTATCTCCCCAGCCCATGTCTAAAATATAAGTTCAAGAATTTTTCTAAGTTATTCAAAAGAAACACAAACACTTTAAAATGTGTCAAGAGTACCTCACTCATACATTTACTTCCACATCTCCTTTATATAATATACATTTTATTTCTTCAGGCAAACAGTAAAAGTAACAATGTAATTTTAAAAGCTTATGGATGATAAATTTTAAAATCTTGGTCCTTGGTTAAGGAAAGAGAGAAAACTGCAATTTGTGAGCATAAAATATATAAACTGTAGAGTAACAGTAGTAGTGACGGTGATTTACACCTTGCCTGTTTAACCTCAGTGTCTCCAATAGTTTATTGACAATCAACAAAATGTCATTACGTGCTGGAGATTTTCTCCTGTTTCACTTTAGGTTGAGAAAAAGGCATCTAAAGGAACAGAACTGATAGGTAAGAGTAGGAATACAAATATCTGGCTCTTATTCTGTGTGTGTGTGTGTGTGTGTGTGTGTGTGTGTATCTTAGAGTTCTCTAGGGGAACAGATTCAACAGAAATATATATACAGTTATGTAAGGGGATTTATCAGGGGTGGCTTACAGGGCGAGAGCCGGGGAGTCCGCATTGCTGTCTGCATGCTGGTCAGTGGGGATCCAGGAGCTGCCCAGACCAAGAAGATGGAAGCTATGGAAGAAGAGGGCTCACAGACACAGCACCAGTTCAAGGACAGATTGTGAAAGCTCCCTAGAGAGTCACTGGCGTCAGCGTATTGCAAGGCTACAAAAAATGAGGTTGGTGGCCAAAGGTGGTGGCAGAAGGCTATATGGCCTCTTAAGCAGACTGGAGTCTTCTTCTTCTTTTTTAAAATATACCCACTTCTTTCACTTTTATTTCATTCAGGCTGAAAGCCTATTGGTTGACAACCTGGGTGTGTCTTCCCATTGGTTTGTTGGCCTAAATGTCAGTATCTCTGGAAATTGCAGACATAGGAAAGTATTTTAACAATCTGCAAGGTATTTCTCAGGTCCAGTTGACCTGCCACCATTAATGCTTATTCTGTGTGTGTGTGTGATCATAGTAAGCATATTATCACAGAATTTGATGATGTCCTTCCAGTGTAGGTTCCATGTCTCAATTCCTCTTCACTTAAAACGGTAAAACCCAGCTTGTGAGCATCCATGCTGCCCCTGTGCCTACATCATGAGGGCACAAACACCACCCAACACTCTTCCTGCCACCCCCTTCCACACTGGTAGATGACCAATAGTGTCCCCAAAACTGAAACCCAGATAGAGACTTGGTCTCATGAAGAATGATGCTGCGTATATCTTTGCAGATCTTCACTTTCCTCAGACTGGACCATGGCCAGCCTGTGAGCTGCCAGTCAAGACAGAGGACACCTGCACTGGCAAAATGGGACATATGGCACACTGGGCAATGTGCCAGGTGCCTTTTGGATTCTAAGTCTGTTCCATGTTCATGGGAACTAAAAATGCTGTTTTAGGGTTTGAGGAAGTGGCAGGGAGAAAGAAGAACAAGAAAAGCAAGCTTCACAAAGGCATTATTTCCTTTGAGTCCCATTTGTGACAAATGACTGACTCACTGTCTACTATGCATAGTGAAGCGGAGGAGGGCGCAAGGACTCGCAAGCATGGGGATCCTAACAGGCTCGATCTTTAGAAGAGCCTTGCTAGGTACACCGCAAGGGAGACAAGTCCTCAGCGGGGAAATGTCACTTTCAAAGAGGCTTCACATAGGGGAACGTGTAATTGGCAGCAAGGAGGCCTCACCCCACCTGAGAGCATGCAGACCACCAGCGTGTCTTAGACTGGGCTCTGTAGGTGGAGAGCCCAGGCCAAGTAGTTTCGCCAATGATTTATTGAGGAGACAAGCTTGTAAGGCAATGAGGGAACAGGGCGATGGCAAAGGAAGCAGTCGGGCCCAGATGTGGCCACTGAAATCTAATCTCAGCATGATTGCCTGGGGAGCTGAAGAGTGTGAATGCAAGCAGCATTGAATTATTTCACCTTGAGGAAAAGGAGGGGGACTTTTGTGGCTAGCCATTAATCAGTTGCCAGACTCAGGGTGCTCCTAAGGGGAGGAGAGGGTGTGATCGTTCAGGCAAGGTAATTTGCTCTCAACAAGGGTCACTCTCCAGTGAAAAGTCCAACTGTGGGCTACTAGCAGCAGTGCTCATGGAGCGGGAATGGAGGGTGGATGCGTACCACAGAGGTGCTGCTGCTGCGCCGGGGCACTTCTCAGCTGCAAGGCGAACCACTTAGTCCTTTGGCTTCTATCTATTCCAAAGGGGCAGTGTTCATGAGCAACAGCCCTCATTAACAATCAGAAATGCTGGATTGGGGGTGCCAGAGAGCTTATGTCTACAAGAAGTTTTACAGTTTCAATTTCCCGTCGTGCAAAGTAACACGCATCTTCAGCCTATCTTCATGCACGCAGTGGGACCCTCACTAGCTCTCGGGCCCTCATCCTCTTTTCTAATTTCCAGTTTCTAATCATATTTCCTTTCCCCTTTCCTCCTGCACCCATGAGACTCCCCATGCTGGATCGTTCCCGCTCCTCAGTGTTGGCATCTGTTGTATTATAGCAGGAAGTGCAAGTGGAAAGAGCCTGGAGATTTTCCTTTAGAAAATGAGAGAAGCTTCCTTCATGGACAAATATTTGCCATAAAAATTATCTGAATTTGGACTCTGCTTGCAGTTATATTACAGGCAGGACTAGCTTTGGAGGTCAAATGCTTATGGCTGTAATTCAGAGAACACTGAAAATAAGACAGCCCTTTGACTGTGTAGTGAGCAATCTGGGCCAGGATCATCCATGCATTTATTCATTTATTCTTTTTTTTTTGTATTTAGTATAGGGTCTCCACGGTCTCCAGAGTCTTACTATGTTGATCAGACTCATAGTGATCCTCCTGTTTTCAGCCTTCCAAGCACTGGGATTGAGGCGTGGACTACCATGTCCAGTATCCATCACCATCTCGGTGCACCCCGGGGGCGGGGCTGGCACTGCACAATGGGGATCAAACCCGGGCCACTAAGCTCTGCCTAATCAGGTGCTTTAGTCTGCTGAGCTATCAGGCCAGCCCCATTTATTCATCTGCGTCTGTCTGTCTATCTATCTATCTATCTATCTATCTATCTATCTATCTATCTATCTATCTATCTATCTGATATAGGGTCTTGCTACACAGCTCAGACTTGCAGTGATCCTCCTGTCTCAGCCTCTACAGCACTGGAATTACAGGCATGCACCACTACGCCTGATTTTGGTGGCCCTCATGGTGTTTCTAGGGTTCTCGGGCTAACATGGCATGTAATACTGGGGGATCAAACCCAGTTTCTTAATCTTGGCAGGCAGATGCTTAGACTCTGCCCTCATTCATTTTTCATTCATTCAATGAAGTTCTTCTGAATGTTTGATGTGACATAGAACTGTGATAAGTATATACTGTTTAAACTTGGTAACTATGATCTTTAAGTTTCAGTTTTCCATTTTCCTAAAAATAACAAAAAACCTGTTATACTAATCTAGCATGTATATCCTGTGAAGAATGAATGAAAAGACTACTGAAAAAGTTCTAGAAAAGAATGCAGTTCTCCACTAAGAGAAAGTATTAATATACATCTGAACATCATGTATTAGTCTGTTTCATTGTTTCAATGAAATACTTGAGGCTGAGTAACTTTATAAAGAAAAGAGGTTATTTAGCTCACAGTTCTGAAGATCCAAAAGCAAGGTACTGGCTCAGCTCTGGAGAGGAACTTGTGGTAGATAGCAAAAGGGCAGGCAAGAGGAAGAGACCACATAGCAAAATAGGAAGTAAGGGAGGCTGATGTCCCACAGTACCTTCCGAGGGTTCATCTCTAATTGGCCTGAAGTCCTCCCATGATGCTTCTCCTCTTAAAGGTTCTACTGCCCAATCCGTGGAAGTCTAAGTACTCACTGCGTTTCCTTCCCTTCAGGGCTATTTACTTTGGGTTTTTTTTTTTTTTTTTCAATTCTTTTATTGTTTAAATTTAACAATGGTTATATTACATATTTTCATCATCGGATCAGTTTAGATTAATACATATAGGTATATAAGATTGATCAAACAACTAAACATTAACCTTTCTAAATCCACATTACTTTTTTTTTTTCTTTGAAAGTTGACATATTGCATATTGTCCTCACAATCATTCTAT
>PVJA010032258.1:0-24226 GCA_004027025.1 Myocastor coypus | reverse complement strand
TAGTTAAATCTATCATCACTGAAACATAGCACCCAACACCCACAACTTAAAAGAAGAGCAGTTACTCTGGCTCACACTACCAGGGCCATCAGTCCATAGACAGTAAACTACAGGGCAGGAACATGATGGCAAAGGATGCGGTGGAGCAAACCTGCTCGATTCAACATGGCTGGGAATCAGAGCAAGGAACAGTCCCAGATAGGAAGAGACCAGAGACACTATATCATACGCAAACTTACTTCTCCATCACCTGTCCAGATACACCTGGGAAGGTGCTATGTCCTTTACTAATCCTCTGTGAGGCTCTCAAGCCAATAAAATGGACGATTCTCCTTATCCATCACATACACTAATATATATTTACCCTGTTTTCTCTACTCATATAGCCTTGACCCTCGTTTTAGGTGGCAACTGCCAAAGAATGAAACTTGCACAAGGGCAGAAGAAACCTTGCCTGTATTCACAGATTTGTTTATAGCACACAGTAAACATAGAACAATATTTTAGAAATAATCTGATAATGTATTTATAGAAATTCTTATTTATTACCACAGGTCTTCAGTACACCATGTTTACATTCCTTCTGTGAGGAGAAGGTACACAACACATCTCAATTCCTTTTTTTTTTTTTTTTTTGTCTTTTTGAGACAGGGTCTCACTATGCAGTTGAGGTTGGCCTTGAGCTGACTTTTGTAGCCCAGGCTGGTCTCGAACTCGCACCGATCCTGCTGCCTCCACCTCCCAAGTGCTGGGATTACAGGCGTGCGCCACCACGCCCGGCTTCTCAATTCCTTTTTTTTCATTTCCTTTCTCTACTACATGCTCCCTCCAACTCTTGATTCCCTTTGCATTTGAAAAAGAGTTATTTCTCTTTTCCTATTATCTATCTTTTATTTTGTTCTTTATAACTTGGGTTTCCCATATAAGAGAAAACATGGGGACTTTTGTTTTGTTTTGTTGTTTCTATAGGGTGTACAGGGTCTCACAAGACAGATCAGACTCATAGTGATTGTCTTGCTTTAAACCACGTAAACCCTGGGATTACAGGCATGTGCCACCACATCATTCTCAATCACCATATCAGCGCACCCTAGGGGCGGGGCCAGCACAGCATGCCAGGGTTGGAAACCAGGCCACTATGTCTGGCTAAGCGGGTACTTTAATCCTCTGAACTACCTAGCCAGTGCAAGCATGTGATATTTAAGTTTGTCGATCTGATTTTATTTCACTTCACATTTGACTTCTCAAGGTACATATATTTTCCTACAAGTGACTCAAAGTTATTCTTCTTTATGGCAGAATAATACTTCTTTGGCTTTAAATTTTATACTGTGATATTTTCTATGTATGCACTCACAATTCTTATCCCTTAAAAGAACAGAAATATTTTAAAGCATTGCAAAATTATCAAGAAAGCATAATAAGTAAAATAAATGTTTGGCACGTGAAAGATACAAATTGTTCCCCCAAAAATCAAACCCATGGAGAACCTAGAGCCAAACCACAAAGCTATGTATGAACTGGTGGTGAATTAGCAACTTAGCTGTATGCTGACTAATACTAAAGAAAATCAGAGATATTACTTGAAGACTATAACAGAGAACTCCACCTCTTCATTTTGGCCTCTATATCTAATCTTCATCCCTGAGCTTCTCAGGTGTTGGCTGTTCACATGTAACTTGACTCTGGAGGCAACACAACCACAGAAATCAGGAAAAATAAGTTCTGATTGGATGATCCCACTGATCTCAATAAAGACATTTTCATTAGGAGCCCCACTCCTACTATTGCCCTTTCTCAGAAAACTTATTCCTGTCTCTCCTCCAAGAGCTCATAGCTGTTCTTTATAGGTCTTAATTTGAGACTTTAAAGTAGTTCAAAGAAAGTTCAAATAATAGAAGAATACCAGGACTAAGGTGCGGAAAGCATGGTTAATAATTTGTTTTAGTACTTGAAAGTTCTGACCCCAAATACCACAATTCCATTTGCTTTGTTTGGCTGATTAAACAATGGTATTCATGTGTGTCTGTTTTCCTCTGCCTTCTCTACCCTTCATTAGTAGATATGTATGCATATGCCTACGCTAGTGAAGGCACATAGATATGAAAGAGCATAAGCAGGTAGCAATACACATGTGCATGTGGTCACATATGCACACAAATATTTCAGTGTGTCTATTATTACCTAGCCTCATGCATGCATCATTCTATGCTTTACTCCAGGAAAAGAAATACCCAGATCTACCCCTATGTAGGGTCATATATTATTAATCAAGACCTGACAATTTCATCCTTAGTAATATACTAGTGTCACGTTTCCTAAATTCCCTTCTCCGAAGTCTTCCAAAAATTCTCTCATGGAATAATTCTGCCTTCAAAGTTGGTAGGAGAGATGAACATTATGACTTTATACAGAATTTCTGACTCAGAAACATAAAATCAATTTGAGTTATTTCAGGTTGACTTAATGTCATTTATACTCAATGAATTTCTCCATGCCACCTTGCTTTCCTGACTACGAGGAGAGTCAATTTAGCTTTGAAGAATTTTTCATTTCCATAGATTTCTGTATAGAAATTGAGCCATCAAGCCGGGCGTGGTGGCACACGCCGGTAATCCTAGCACTCGGGAGGCTGAGGCAGGAGGATTGGTGCGAGTTCAAGACCAGCCTGGGCTACAAAAGTGAGCTCAGGACCAGCCTCAACTGCATAGCGAGACCCTGTCTAAAAAAAAAAAAAAAAAAAAAAAAGAAATTGAGCCATCAGAAAGAAAAAAATTATCAAATACATTATTTACTTTCACATTCAGAAATTTCAGAAACATACTATTCCTCATTCTAGAATCTGCTTATTTCTTGTGCCTATCACTATGTACCATCTTTTCTTGTTGCAGTTAGATTGTTTTAACTTTATATGTCCTACTGCTCATGGTATTTTAATTTTATAAACCACATGACATAGATGGAGTGTAAATATTAAATTCAGGATGACACGATAGCTTCTCAAATTAACAAACTGTAAGGTGATTTTAATTACAGATTTATCATTAAGAGATTGAGGTGAAGCTAAACATGCACATGCAAATCAAAACTGGCTATTGCAAAAGAATGCATCTTTCATATCTCAGTAAACTTGGCTTAGAAATAATTAATGATGAGTAAATTGGAATAAATACACTGAAAAATGTCTTGAAAATATTTTCAGAAAATTTAAGTTATCTTGTAATCATATTATTTTCTGTGTACTCTTGAGGACTTTAAAAAAAAAACCAGAGCAGCATGAAACAGATGTTTCAGTAGGACATTTTAAAATAATCTGTTTATGTTGGCTTCATTTTAAGCTCAGCTAGATAAAGATGAGGAAAATAAATTCATATAAATCTTGGAAATTTTAAAGAAAATTCAAGTCACAATTCAGTGCTAATCATGGCACTTTTGAAGTCAATGCCACTAGTAATATTTGTATTATGCTCTCAATCCAAAGCCTAAGAATTGTTATGATCATTAGAACCTAGCTATTTTTATAATGAGCATACTTGTAGCTACTTGAAAAACAAGATTCATATATTGCTCCATGTAAAATGCAATTCACTCTTGAGAAATAGTTTCTACAAACATAGCCACTTACATTTCTGCCTTCCATCTCAACCTTTTCAAAATATTTACCACCCACTAGGCCTCTCAAGTTCATTTTTAGTATTCAAAGTATTTCAGTGTTCCAAAGTAGATGATCTTTAAAAATGAAGAAAAGACTAGAGGTTGATACATAGTGGTGTAAGATTACTCTTCAATCTTGTCAACATAGGACCAGAACTATAATCCAAGAGTTCAGAAACTACATTTTATCTGATTTATTGTAATAGAACAATTTAGAAAGGGTGGAAAGTATGTTTACCACTAAGCCTTTCAAAGCACATATCCACTGAGTCCAGGGGCTAGGCCCAGCGAGCAGAGTTCAACTGAGTGATGCTGAAAGGAGCTGAGTCCAGCAGCCAAGCCCAGCTGGTGCTGTTCAGTGGACTGCAGACAGAAGGAGCTGAACCCAGTGGCCAGGCCTGGCAGTCAAGCTCAAGGTTAGTGGATCTAGCCTGGTGAATTGATGCATAGTGCTAACTTAAGCAGGGCCCACACTGAGGCCCAGACTTACAGGAAGTTCCTTGCTGCATAGAGGCTGCAAGAAGTAACTTGGAAGAATTAGCCTTCATGGAAGACTCCAGGTACATTAAAGGGAGATAGCCAGACAGAAAATAGGGGACTTAAATTAAATAGAAATTCTCAATTTACAATCTGCTTTTTTTTTTTTTTTTTTTTTTTTTTGCTTTCTTTTATAGCTTTGTTTGTTTCTGTGGTCTAAAGTACAAAACTTGCTAAATTTCACAAGCCATTATTAGTATTGTTTATTGTACTACTGTAAGTAGGATATCATATCTGTCTTAACCACATGTTCACACTTGGCAAATAATATTGCAAAGTGCTTTGGTAATAACCTCACAAAGCCCTCACAGAGAACAGTGTCCAATAAAACCCGATATATCACTCTCAATCAATAAACAAAGTAAAATCTTGTGACACACAGAAAACAAGAACCTCTGACATAGGAGAGAAACCTAAAGAACACACTCTTTACAGAGAGGTCTGATATAGCTACCAATTACCAAAGTTTCACAAAAGATTATGGCAGAAATCAAAATGAAGAATCCTCTTGGAAATTGAAAATGACAAAATGAAGAAACAAATGCTACCTCAGGTGCTGAGCCAACACAGGTAAAACCCAGGAGACGTTACGTTAAAAGAAATTAGAAGTCACATACCTAAAGGTAATAATAGCAACTGAGGTAAAGAAACAACTACAAAAAGGTACAAAGGAAATTAGATGAGAGATACTTTCCAAGGTAAAAAAACAAATGAAAACTATAATGAAACAATTACTGTTTCTAAAGAAGACATTGATTGAAAAAAGAGAATAAAAGCAAAAGGATAGAAACCATGAATGAGCAATATATGAAAAAAATAGAATGCATGAAACACTAAAGGAGATAGGCAGAAAATTAAAACCCCAGTAAAAATTGGCAAAATCATTTCAGTGAAAGCGAAGATAGACTTTCCAACCTTACAGGCACATTTAGAGCTAGCAAGTAGTCCAGAAAAGATATGTGAAGACCAACAAGGATCCCGGGAAAAAAATCCAACAACTGCAAGATGCAGCAAAGATGACTATCATAAGTCTAATAAGCATCAGTGAGATAGAAGGAGCCAAGACAATGGCATAAAAAATTATGGGCAGAGGGCCTCTCCATCTGTGTGGGGCCCTGCCACACCAGCCACCAGAACACTGCCCCTGCCCAAGCACACTGACCAACTGGGCCTGCACTGAGGGAGGACCTCTCCAACTGTTTGCCCACTGCCTCTGCCCACCCATGCTGACCCACCTGGCCCACACCCAAGTAGGACCTCTCCACGTATATGCGCCGCCGTCCCAACAGCCACTGGAACTCTGCCTCAGGCCACTGCCCTAATCAAACAGGCCAGCACTCAGGTAGAACCTCTTGTCCTACGTGTGCCTTCACACCACTAATGGAACTCCACTCCCACACACAGCCTGTGACTAGTGGGAGCATAGGAGGAACACTACTTGTGCACCCTACTGCCACCAAAGCTTCTTCCTATCCCAGAACCCAACAGTGACATCTCCTGTGAAACCCTGCAGCAAAATTCCCTACAGAGAAGCTAGGGGACAGACTACCAGCTAATGTAGGTGCTGAGCATCTAGACAGAGGAGCACAGCAGGATTACTTCCAAGAGCTGCAGCAGGAAGAAGCTGAGCACAGCAGCCAGACACAGCCAGGCACATCCGGACAGGATCCAGATTGGTGGATTCAGACCCAAATTACAATAGGCGCTAATGCATAACTTCCCAAAAGTGCAGAGCTCACTGCTGTACAAAATGACAAAGAAAGGAGCAAGGTGTGGGCCTGGTGGGATGGCTCAGTGGTCTAAAGCCCCTGCTTGGGAAAGCTTGGGCGGCTTCAGGGACCACGGTTCAATCCTTGGCAGCGCATGCTGCGCCAGCCTTTCCCTCGGGGCGGGCTGAGGTGGCCATAAAAATGAGTGATTAAACAAACAAAGGTTCTGAAACAATAAATAAATAAATAAATAAATAAATAAATAGAAAAGGAGCAAGGTGTAATCTCAGGTCCAGGGCCCTCCCCCTAGAACAAACACAGGAGACACTACCATAAAAGAAAATGGGAACCACACAGCCCAAATCTCTGAATTGGTAGTATCTAAGGTAGACAGACAAGTGCAGAAATGTATAGAGGAACTTAGATTAGAGCTAACATATCTAGAAAAAAAAAAAGAAATGTATCAATTAATAGAATCTGAAGTGGAAAAACAACTACACAAAAGGATAGAGGAAACCAGACAAGAAATAATCTCTGAAATAAAAAAGACATCACTAAATTAATAGCATCTAAAGTAGGGGAACAAATGTAGAAAGGTAGGGAGGAGACCACAGCAGAAACAAGCTCTGAAGTAGCGAAAGAAAGGATAACTATAACGAAAGACTTAAATGCTACTAAAGAAGCCACTGATAAAAAATTAGAGAATAGAAAAATGATGGATTCACTGAATGAGCAATATAGGAGAGAGATAGATCACATGAAACAGTTTCAAAGAGATATACAAGAGGATAAAATATTAATCTCAAGCTGGTAACAACATATGAACTAAAGTGAAGATAGAGTTTCCGCTCCCTCACTGAACCGCCTGCTGCTTTTGCCTCTGCCACCTGCCATTGCAGTGTCGCACCCAACACCAGCCAATTATTATTCTCACAGGTGAGCCTCAAAACTCCTCTCAGGGAATTCTGTCTCCTAATTTCCTCTCCTTTCCAAAATTGTGAGCTCACTTCGGGTTCCCCACTCATCTTCCTCAGCCATCTGGTCCCCTGCTCCCCACTTTTTCTAGTGATGACTGAGAAAGTGGGTGTTAGCCCTCTCTCTCTCTCATACTCACTCTGGGCTACAAAGTGACGGCTTTTTAGTGGGAAGTGACATCGGGCTTTGCCCTAATCTTTGGCTCACCTTTTAATTGGGTCACTTTGGGAAATACTCTTTCCCACCCACCAAAACACACTCTGCAGGGCTGTCTCTTAAAGAATCTCAGCGCCCTTGGGCTTTGAGACAACTCAAACCTAAACGATTAATTTTCTACTGTCGAACTGCTTGGCCACAATATACGCTAGATGGTAAAACCCAGAGGCCTACAAAAAACTTTTAATCCACTAATTCTCCTAACTAAAACAAGACAAAACAAAACAAAAACAACCTCTGTCACCACATTGGCAAATGGCAGGATATCTACTGTATTTGGGCTTTTTTTCTCTGAGGACCCGTCCCTCTCTCCTTTGTCCCTCCTTCAATGTCTCTCCATAGTCTCTTAAATCAAGGACAAATCAGATCGCCCTGCACCATGATCCGCAGAACCCGACCCTTGTGGCCCCGCCCTCCCTGCTTGTACTGCCACTGGCTAGGCCTAGGCCACAGCCGCTGCTCCTTCATTCATCCTCTAACCTCTCTGTCTTTCAGGAATTATAGTGATGCCTTACACTCTCTTTGCTCCCTCCCCTGCCTTCCTGTCAGCTGCCAGTTGGTCTACATTCCTCACATTCCTTGCCAGCCCACACCAATTTACAATCCAATCAGCCTTTTTCTTCCAAAATCTCACTCTAAAACAAAACCAAAAAACAAAACTAGTAACCCATCCTTTCCCCAATAGTGTGTGCCCCTCCCTCTGCTATCCATTGAGCTAAAGAAAAGATAACAGCATCTTGGAGCCTGCAAGCCAGAGAGCAAACTGGCCTTTCCTGTGGAGCCTGTTGCTTAGCTTCTTTATCCTTACTCCCCCCACCCCTGCAAGTCACCTCTGCAGGCAATCTCCAGTTCCCGGCTCACCTTATCAGTGCTCCTCTATTGTGTGATGCCTAATCCTTACTCTGCTCAGTTTGCTTGCTCCCACTGCAGAAATAAGAGGTTTTTCCATTTTCCCAAATTCCTCTTATAAGAGATCTCTGCTAATTGACCTAAAAATAGTTCTGACTAGTCTCTCATAATTACAAACTTTAAAAGGTCACCATAATTTGGGCTGATAAAAGTATATTTGACTGCACTCTTATTTTATAAAAGTGTCTGTGTGTCCTGTATGCACTTGTTTGTTTTTATGTCATTCTGTAAACAGCTGTTCCTTTTTTACTTGAGCTCTAAAATATACACTTAAAAGCATGCTTTCTCCTGGGTTACCAGCTAGTCTAGGTAATACCAAAATTAATTTATAATTAAATAACCATTAAAATGGGGAAAGATTGTTGTTGGACAGGACTATTTTTTGATGAGTAGGGGGTGCCCAATCGTTGCTCCTCAATGGGGAGCCTCCAATAATCTCCTTAAAAGACACACCCAATAATTTGATCACTGGTTCAAAGACAAAGTTTTCTCAAAAATTAAATAAGGTTTTCTCACAAAAGATGTTCAACATATTAAGCATGTTCATGCATTCCAAAATACTGTATGCTACAATATAAATTATCTCTCAGATTTAAACATGCCTTTCTCTTATGCTCTTATCATAAGAGGTTCTTGTCAAGCCAACGTGAGGTCATCAACCAAATAATTTTCTAACTCAAATTTATGTGATGAATTTCCTACATTATATTTAGAGATGCAGGTTCCCATCAAGTCAACATGAGGTTATTAGCCAAATAATAATTTTCTCTCTGAAATTTATGTGTACATTTAGAGATGCTAAATCACAATGGGGATTTCGTATGACTGTTTTGCTACACCACTATGTATGACCATTGATGTCAAATGATCTCTACAAAATTACATTCTATAGGGATTTAACTGCTAAAATGTCCATGGTTGACAAGAAATAATAGTTTTCTGGTTATACTTTATATTTCAAGGTACTTGATACTAAGATAAAGTACTAATAATTAAGGGCATTACTCCAAACTAAATATACTAATATAGACACAGATTCTCCAAAAAAATTATTATTAATTCCTATTTTATATCCCTATTGGTTCATGACATTCATGCCAAGCTAAAAAGACAAATCTCGGCCCTCAAACTCCATAGGAAAACTTACTTAATCTGACTTTCTGTGTCCTCAATAATAGAGACAAAAATTAACTATACACACTGCCAACTTTTGACTGCGACACTCGAAACTCCCATAAAAACAAGGCCTTGACAAGGTAATGCTGAGCCTAGACAATGCTGCCACCCAAGCCAAGTGTGGTGAAGAAAGACTCTGGGCATGAGCCTGCCCCAACTTATAGTCATTGCTTGGACATCTACAAGCTTGAGGGTCACTGGAAATGTGAATGCCCTGTCTGCCAGAGAGTGGGTAAGTCATCCAATTCCCTGCCCTCACACAAAACCTCACTATGGCCAGATCCATACACTTGACCTGCTTGGTCTTACCACTGAAGAGCAACAACAGAGCTTGAGTTCCATGGCCTACACTGAGGTACCTTTTTCAAGTCCCTGGTCTTGCTAGACATCTCAGGTAAAAATACACTCTTCTTGCTGACAAGGAAACCACATATAGTGTTCTTCTTGAGTTCTAAAGTCATCATATTAACTCTACGGTCTGTCTCTATAGTGAGTGTTGATGGCTGACCTACATGACTCCTTCAGACAGGCCCTTTCCTTGCTGACATCAGACACTGTTCTTCACTCATAATTTGCTTTTGTTCTCAACATGTCCCATACTTCTCATGGGGAGAAGCCTCCTGCAAAAACTCCACTTTTCTCACCTCTCTCTCTCCCCCTACAATGTACATACGACAAACCCAACCTGAATGTACAACTATCTCCTCCCTTCTTTCCTTGTTGACCATATACTCTGAGACACATCTAGTCCCACTTGTGCCACACATGCTGTTCTTAGACTAATGTGCCTCAAAGATCCTACAGTGTTTTTCTATATTCTCCAATAACTAATAGCTTCCAAACATATCAAAGAGACTCAAGCCCAACATTCTGTGCCTCCTTAGCAATAGTTTTCTTAAAGCTGTCCACTCACTATATAATACCCTCATTCTTCCTGTACTGAAACCCAATGGCTCCTATTATTTAGTTCAAGATTTCAGAACCCCCTGTACTGTGCCCTCTCATATTCCTCCTTCCACTGCTCATTTTACTGTCCTAGACATTAAAGATGTCATCTTCACCATTCCCTTACAACCAGATTGCCAGGACCCTTTTTGCCTTCTCACAGACTGATCCAGCCACTCCAGTCTCAACAACTGCCATAGACAGTCCTCCCTCAAGGGATCAGAGATAGTCCTCATTTCTTTAGCCAAGCTCTTTTTTTTTAATAATACTTCTATTTATTTATTTATTTATTTATTTTATAGAACCTTTGTTTATTTACTCATTTTTATGGCCAGCTCAGCCTGCCCTGAGGGCAGGGCTGGCACAGCATGTGGTGCCGGGGATCGAACCGCGGTCCCTGAAGCCTCCCAAGCTTTCCCAAGCAGGCGCTTTAGACCACTGAGCCATCCCGCCGGGCCCTTTAGCCAAGCTCTTGATGCTTCTTTGGAGACCCTTGATCTCTAACCCAGCCACTCCTTCAGTATAGAAATGACCTCTTCCTTTCTTAGTCCTCTCATGCCCTGGCCCTAAAACACACATCTACTCTTCCCAATTTTCTGTCAGGAGGAGGTTACAGGGCCTCTCACTCCAAAGCTTAGATAGCTTCATCCAAAGTCGAATATCTAAGACTCACCCTCACTCCCACTGCTCGTGTAGTCACTGCTGACCACAAAGCCCTTCTTTGTGACTTTCAGGTGCCCATCACACGATAACAGATTTCATCCTTCCTTCATCTGGCTAATTTCTTCTGCCTCTGGGTTCCCAAATTGCATCCCTAACACAGCTTCTCTAAAACATCAAAATGTTCCTTGTTAAAAACCCTTCACCCCGCTGCTCCATACATTCCTCCTTTGACAAGCTACAAACAGGTCCTCCTAAGCAGACCAGCTCTCTCTTTACCTGATTCAACTCAACTATATACTTCTATACAACTATATACTTCTTTTCAGAGTCTCATAACAGTGGGCATTTTGCACCATCTTTCAGGCAGTAGCCCACCTTTCTAAACAACTATAAACAACATAGTTGGCAGATAGATTCCATGTCTCCACACACAGCAGCTGCCACACTGTATAACAAATATACTTAATGTTCGTAGTGGATGCTTCTATTGCTATTTCCTCCTGTATCACTCTCAATCTTACCACCTTCTTCTGTACCTCTACTGAGGCCTCTTAATAAAGTTGTGTCAAGGTGCTACAGATGACCCTGACTTCCTTTCCTCACAATGATATAAAACTAAAGATCGATACTCCTCCTCTTCAACATGGTCATAGTAAACTGACACAGTCAGATCATAGTCCTCGCTTTTGCTTCCCTTCCTGTGTCCTTTTATCATGATAACATGTACTCCTAACATGCTGTTTTTTTAAACTTTTCAAGGGGCTGGGTAAACAGCTCTGTAGAATAAAGTGCTTGCCTGGCAGGCACAGCATCCTGAGTTCAATCCCCAGGATGGCAAAAAAAAAAAAAAAAAAAAAACCTTTTCAAGGTTTCTTCAGTCTCCATTGAAAGCCATCACTAATGATAAACTTCTAGTCCTACCTGAGACGCCTAGCACTAACTTCTTCATGGGTGTGAACTATCATCCTGTCAACTCCCCTCACCCCCAAGACGATGCCCCTGTTCAGCAGGAAGCATGTTAAGAGACACATCACCCCTTATATAACAACCAAAAGATGGGCATGATAGGTTCTGGCCCTAGTACGAATTGCTGAATCATTATGGTGATCATCTAATATAGCTGAAGCCCTTAAAACAACAGCTTATCTTCCCAAAGACCACCTCCCTGTTCTGCAACTCAGCCCAGGGTGCAATTTCCTTTCACCTGTCCTGCCACCTCAGGGAAGTCCCCAACCAGCTCCTCAGGTAAATCTAAACATCCTCCTCAAGTCCCACCCCTAGCAAAGGCCATAAACGCCTCAGTCTCCCTTTGTTCCAATTCAGAGAATTCCTTATCTTCCCCGAATTCTCTCCATGTCCTCCAAGAAAATAAAGCCCCTTTCCCTTTTTCCTTTTGCCTGTTTCTTTGCTGCGATACCGTGGAAAACCTATCACTATTCACCTGCTGGCACCCAACGGATACTGAGCCACCTGGAGGCCCATCACCAGCGCGTGCTTGCAGCTGGAACCCATTTTGTCTGCCGGCGAACACCGGATGCTTCCTGCCCAGAGGCACAAGACTGGTGCACACGTATATCTAGGCCCTTTTGTCTGCCCACGCCCAACAGATGTTTTGATGCCTGGAGCCCAGTCACTGGTGCGCTTGTAGCTACGGCACTTTTTTTCCTGGCATTATCCACCAGATTCTTGCCCACCTGGAGGCCGACCAGTGGCACATGCAGATAACTAGGGCCCTTTTTTCCTGACCTCTGGATCTCACAGGTCGGTAGGGCCCTTTTCATATGCTATTGCCCACCAGACACTTGACCATCTGGAGTCCACTCATTCACTTTTAGCTAGGGCCCTTTACACTTGTGGACCTGGAGGCCAGCCACCTCCACACGACTAGCTAGGGCACTTTTTGCCTGCCTGCAACTTTCTAGATGCTTGTTCACCTGGAGGCCAGCAACCAGCATGCATGTGGGTAGGTTTCTTTTCACCTGCCTGCACCCACTAATTTCTTGGAGAGGCCAGGCACTGGCTCTCACAGGTGAGTAGGGCACTTTTTGCCTCCCAGTGCCAACTGTATGCTTATATGCCAGAGCTCAGCCAGTGGCTCAGGAGTACTAGGGCCCATTTCACCTTCCCTGGCTCACCACATGCTTGCTCTCCTGGAGGCCAGCAACCCAAGGGGACCTGTGTAGGTATGCCCCATTTGCCTGGCTGCAACCACTGAATTCTTGCTGCCCAGAGGCCAGCCACCAGCTCTTCCCTGTAGTTGGGGACCTATTCACCTGCCTGCACTCACTATCTGCCTGGAGCCCAGGCACTGGCACACAGGTAATTTAGACAGTTTTGCAGACCCCAGACCAGGTGCTTCCTGTGGAGCACTGCTGCAAATTTCCCATCAGAGAGGCAGTGCTGAGACCCTCAAAGCCAATCGAGGAGTTAGCATCTTTCCAGAGGAGCACAGCGGTATACTTTCACAAACAGAAGCAGGAAGAAGCAGTCAAACCCAACCAGCACAGTTGGACTAGTTCCAACTTGGTTGATCCAAACCCATATTTTAGAAAGTGCTAAAATGTAATTGCACCAAAGCTCTAAAGGTCAAAGGACGCTGCTATACAAAATGACAAAGAGAAGTAGCAAGTGCATTCTCAGGCTCAATCACATGAAGAACAAATGCAGGAGATACTAACATAAAAGGAACTGGGAATCACACAGCTGAAAGCTCAAAATTGGCATAGGAAGTAAAGAAAAAATGCAGACAAGTATAGAGGAAATCAGATCAGAAATTACACCTAATGTAAAAAAAAGTCTGAAGTAACAAGCAACTGCAGAAAAGTATAGAGGAAATCAGATCAGAAATAACCTCTGAAGTATAAAAAGAAATCTTTGAATTAATAACATCTGAAGTAAAGGAACAACTACAGAAATGTAGAGACAAAATTAGTTTAGAAATAATCTCTGAGGTCAAAGGAAGAAACAATTGCTGTAATGAAAGAATTAATAAATGCTGCTAAAGAACAGATTGATTAAAAATTAGACAATAGAAAAATGACAGAATCCTTGAATGATCAATATAGGAGAGAAATAGATCACATGAAGAGATCACATCTCTTTCAAGGAGACATACAGAAAAATAAATCTCAATCACAAGCTGGCTACAATGTAAGAACAAAAACTGGAAATACAGTTTCAGATTTTGAAGACACAGTTGTACCTAGTGAAAAGGTAGGAAAGGATACCTTAAAAACAACCAAGATGCAAGAAAAAATAATTCAATATCTACAAGATGATGCAAATATGAACAACATGAGATTAATAGGCATCAATGAGAAAGGAGTCAATACAAATGATATAAAAAGAATATGGGCAGAAGTAATAGCAGAAAACTTCCCAAATATGAGAAAATAATCTGGGAATCAGGTAACTGAGGTATACAGAACTCCAAATAACCTCACCCCCCTCAAAAAAAAAAAGCTACAGAAATTAGTGATAGCAAAACCAGCCTTGCACAGAGTACTAAAAGATAGCTTATAAGATAATCAAAATGACCACAATTCTATGAACATTAACAGAAAGAACTCACCACATAGGGAAAACAACTAGACAGAAAAAGTAGGGAACCAACAGCAGGAAAAAAAATCATGAAAAACATTCGGGAATACTTGGGGCCAGTGATACCACTAAGCAAACTAAGGCTCCTGCTCAGGCACGCCAAGCTCAAAATTGTTGTTCAATCCTGACACCACATGTTATGCCGGCCATGCTTGCAGGGTGGGCCAAGTCAGCCAGAGTGCAGGCATAATAGTGCATGCCTGTATTCATAGTGCTGGGGAGGCTGAAACCAAGACGATCACTGTAAGTCCGAATTGCATAGTGAGACTGTACAACGACCAAATACATTAAAAGGAAAAAAATCCGTAACAGAATACATATCAGTTATAATCACCAATGTAAATGGACTCAATTCACCAATTAAAAGAAAAAGATTGGGAGAGTTGATCAAGAAACAAAATCCAACAATGTGCTGTAAATGGGAAACACATTTCATACCAGGAGCTCAGAAAGAAAGCACAGGTATCTATTGTATTCCCAGATAATCTAAACCTGAATCCAAGAATGCTCAAAGGAAATAAAGAAGGTTGCTACATACTGCTTAGGATAAAAATTCGAGAGGAAGAGATAATAGTCATAAATATGTGTGCACTAAATATGAGTACACCCACTACATAACATAAATTTTAAAGGACATAAAAATATAATAATCAGTTAAACAGTCTTAATGGGACAGCTTAATACCCCCTTATCTAAAAAAGATAGGTCATGTAGAAAAAAATTAGCAAAGAGATAACAAAACTGAGTTATACATTTGAACAAATACACTTAGTTGATATTTACAGTGTTCCACCCAACAACACCTGAATACACATTCTTTTCAGCTGCACAAGGGACTTTCTCTAAAATAGACCACATGCTACTTCAAAGATTATGCTTAAGTAAATGCAAGAAAATGAAAACTAGCTCATGTGTATTATCTGGCCACAGTGTAAACTCCACCAGGAAGATCATAGAATTAATAAATTCAGTAGAATAGCAGAATACAAAGTCAATACCAAAAAAGTCAATTGCATTCCTTTATACAGATAACAAACTCACTGAGACAGAAATTAGGGAAGCAATACACTTCACAATAGCATCCAAAAAATGAAATATGTAATAATTAATATAACAAAAGGAGGAAAATATCTATACAATTAGATTTATAATACTCTGAAATAAGAGATCAAAGAGGATTTCAGAAAATAGAGATAGTCCTTGCTTCTGAATAGGAAGAATAAACACTGTGAAATGGACCATACTCCAAAAATTGTCAAATAGATTTAATGCAATCCTTATCAAATTACCATCATCCTACCTCACAAATCTAGAGAACACATTCCTCAAATTTGTTTGGAGCCATAAAAGACCTAGAATAACAAAGGAAATCATGGGCAACAAAGGCAAGGCAGACAGCATTACAAGCCCTGAGTTGAAATTTTGCCACAATGCTACTTTGATATAAGCAGCGCAGTACTGGCAAAACGAAAAAACGCTGGAGGATCAATAGAAGAGATTAGAAGATGGAGATACAACTACAAGCACACTCAGCTACCTTACCTTTGATAGAGGGCACAACATTTTCACTGTAATGAAGATAGCCTCTTTAACAGATGATGCTAGAAAAACTGGCTCTCCGCATGCTGAAGGCTTAAAATAGACCCATGTCTATTTCCATGTACTAAACTAAAGTCAAAATGAATTAAAGATCTACACATTAAAAGTGAAAAACTAAATCTACTGGAAGAGAAAGCAGGTGGAAATCTTGAAGAAATAGGAATAGGTAGAAAGTTCAGGAACAAAAACCAAATTATATGGGAAATACTTCAAAGAATCAACACCTGAGATCTCATCTTGTTGAGAAGTTTCTGCACATGAAAAGAGTTCAGCAACAGACTGAAAAGAGAACACACAAATTCCAAAAACAATCTAAGGCAACAGTCACTCAGACAAAGGACATCTATCTAGACTATGTAAAAGATATTTTAAAAATCATGCTACATAATTCAAAGATCCAATCCAAAAAATGGGTATCTGAAATGAAATCTCACTTCTCAGAGGAAGAGTACAAGGGGCAAATAAATACATGAAAAAATGTTCCACAGCATTGGTCATTTGAGAAATGCAAATTAGAGCAACGCTAAGGTAGCATCTCATCCTAGAAAGAATGGCTGTCATGAAAAAAATCAACTAATAACAAATGTGGGAGGGGCTGTTAAGCAAAAGGAACACTCCTCCTTTTTTGTTTGTAGGTAGACTGGTACAATCACTGTGAAAATGAAAGGTATTATTCAACCCCAGCTATTCCCGTTCTGGATATTTTTCTAAAAGAACTTGCAGCATCATACCACAATGATATATATGCTTCCATGTTTTTAGCAGCACAGCTTGTCATATTCAAATCTTGGAAACAACAAAAATATCCATCAAGAGAAGAATGGATTAAATATGTGGTATTTTTCTACAATGGAGTGCTATTCAGCTACCACAAAAAAAAAAAAAAAAAAAAATCCTGAGGTCCTTACTGGCAAATGAATGCAACCACAACTCTTAAGTGAAATAAATCAGACCCACACGTGTGTAAATATCCTATTGTCTCCGTAATGTAAAAACCTGAATGGATGAATAAAAACTTGAAAAGAATATTTGATATAGTAAAATGGAAACAAACCCAGTATAAGGAATAAATAATGAAGATAAGAGAAAAAAGATAGAGAAAAAAGGGGGTAAGAATCATGCAAACATATATACAGGATAACTGAGATGATTATATTAATAATTTCCATTAGTCTTTTTAAAGTAACAGTTAATGTTTAAAATTTTCACTTTGACTAACTCTATGAGCTAATATCTGTAATCTGAGCAACTATATCAAAAACAGGAGTACACAGTACAAAAACCATAGTTGAATACCTCTCATCATGGTCTTCTAAATGTGTAGTTTCTAATGTCTTAATTATTAATATAATCTATTCAAAATAAATTTAAAATAATAAATTAAAAATACCAAGAGAAAAATTATCAAGTTTTATTGAAAGCAAGCATCAGTGTTTAACTATTTGGCCAGTGTTGCCCATGTATCTGTTAATCTGAGCAACAGAGTTGACGATAAAATTACATAATAGCCATTATTAATTTGCTATTTTTTTAAAATACATGCCATATGTATTCTATGTTACTCTGTTTCTGTCTTTGTTGTTGCTGTTTGTTTTTGTTTCTATGTTTGTCTTTACTCTTTGAAATAAAAATTAATTTTAAAAAGCACGTAACTCTCAGGTGAAAGTGACATAGCACAAATATGCTCATTTGATGTCAGAAGGGGACTCATGACATGGCAAATGATGTAAGTAAAATCCTTTATCTCCAAATCAAACCAACACTCATAAAAGTATTTCTATGTTCCAATTTAATTGTCTTTCAATTTATTTCAGTGGAAATGTCTATTTTATTTAAAGAATAAAAAGCGTTTTCAAAACTGGAAATTTGGATTGTTTCCAACCTCCTTCAAGATGCAATCCTGTACTTCTATAATAGTGACATAATTTTTGTTTGTGAACCATCAGTATTTCCATTAATTTACCTACACTTGTTATTCCCAAGTAAACTGTAGATTATATTATGGTTGTTTTTTCTTTTTGCACAACTTTTGCTTCCCCTTAGAGTGAAAAGTTGTACTAATTTTTTTTCTTTTTCTATTACTAATCTATTCCTACACTCTCCCTTAGTTGTGTAACCTCCTCTCAATATTTTTTATTCATTTCAAGTACTTACCAGTTCTCTTTAGAGAAAGGCATCTATCCCAAAACTTGACCTGCATCAATCTGAACTGGATGCTTGGTATGCACAGTGTATAATCATGATCCTTAAGATTGCCTCCATCTCTGTCATGTTTAATCTCATTTCTCAAATCACATGTATCCCGTTTTCTATGTTTATTGACTTCTATTATTAAGTTTTATCTACCAACTCTGGGAAATGGTGCATGCAAAGTAGGTATCGTGATTCTGAATCTGTTGAAAATACATTCATCATATGCTTATGCACATTTAATAACAACTTTATACAACATAGAATTTTAGGCCTATATTTACTTATGGAAGTTTGAAGACATAGATTCCACCTTTCAGTATTGCTGGTGCAAAATCTGTGGAAAATTATGATTACTAATCCTTTGTAAATAATTTGATTACTTCTGTTCACATATATGGAAAGAAAAAAATGGAAAAAGAAGGATAAAATAAAGACAAGGGGGGCCCAGCGTGATGGCTCAGTGGTCTAAAGCCCCTGCTTGGGAAAGCTTGGGCATCTCTAGGGACCACAGTTCGATCCCCGGCACCACATGCTGCACCAGCCCTGCCCTCGGGGCGGGCTGAGCCAGCCATAAAAATGAGTGAATAAACAAACAAAGGTTCTGAAACAAGAAAAAAAATAAATAAAAAATCAAAAAAATAAAATAAAGATAAGGCCTTGTAAATAAGGAGGGCAAGAGGGATTGAAGAGAGGGGGAGAGAAGGAGGGAAAAAAGACAAATCAAGGTATATCATGTGCAGGAACAGATTCCCTATAATGACTGTGATCATTGTGTAGACCTAAATTATACCAAAAACTGTAAATAAATGTAAATAAATGAATATAAATAAATAATTTCGTAAATCTCTCTTTATCTCTGGTATCCTGAAGCATCCTAATGATGGTCTTTGATGTTCTTATGGTTTATATGTAGTTGTCCCCTGAAAGCCTCATGCAGTCATGGTGCAGGGACTTCTATAGAGTTTGAGACTTGATCCATTATCCCTGGGATTATGTGTTTTAAGTACTGCTGAGACTATGGCTGTGGCCTAAGGCGGGTAGGCTGAGGTGGAGAGCCTGAATGTAATATAAAGAGAGACAGAAAGACAGACTTACATTGCTGCTCTGCTCCCCTGTTTGGTCGGTTGCCTCTGTCATGACTGTTGCTGTTCCACCACAATGAACTGGACGCTCTCTCTGTTCTGTTCCACTCAGCCATGGGCCAGCCGAATATGGACTGAAACCTCTAGTAACTGTGAGCTAATAAACCATTCCTTCCTCAGCTTGAGTGTCGGGTATTTGTCCCAGCAACGAGTAAAAAGTAACTAAGACAGACGTGAATCTACTTCCAACCATTGACCTTGGTATTAAGTGAAGTATTTCAAGTGAGAATTTATGCCTTGGGACATTTTGATACAATTTTAACTGATGTGTGTTCTTCCATATTTTCTCATTTTCACTTTCTGGTACACCTGTTGTTCGGATAACAGGCCTTCCAGATTTGACCTGAAGTCTCCTAATTTTATTCAGCCTTTTTGCCCTATTTTCCTAAAGATAGCAATATTATCTTCTAATTTCTTTACTTCTTTTTTTGTTTGTTTGTTTTGGGGGCAGCTCAGCCCATGCTGAGAGCAGGGCTGATGTGGAATGTGGTGTTGGGGATCAATCCATGGTCCCCTGTACCTGCCTAAACTTCTCTAAACAGGCACTTTAGACCCCTGAGCTATCTTGCTGGCCCCTTCTGATCCTTTTTCATGTATATAAATTATGATGCAATCACTGTTTCAAGTACTACTGTAAGTAGCCTAAGTGACAGCAATGAAGAAAACAGATGCAAAATCTCTGTCCTTGTGGATTTGACATTCTGTTGGGTAGATAAACAAAAGTATAAGTCAAGTAAAATATATATGATATGAATAAAAAAATAAATTAGATAATGTAGGTTTTGCTTTGTTTCTGATATAGGGTCGCACTCTGCAATTCAGACTGGACTTGAATTCATATAGCTTAGACTGGTTTCAAACTCCTGGCAATCCTCCTACTTCAGTGTCCTCAATACTAAGATTATAGGTATGAGTCATCTCACCTGAAATAAAGTAGATCTTGTTATCTTCATTTTTAAATGTAAGAAAATTAAGTCAGGGGCCCGGTGGGATGGCTCAGTGGTCTAAAGCGCCTGCTTGGGAAAGCTTGGGCAGCTTCAGGGACCGCGGTTCGATGCCCGGCACCACATGCTGCGCCAGCCCTGTTCTCGGGGCAGGCTGAGCTGGCCATAAAAATGAGTGAATAAACAAACAAAGGTTCTGAAACAAGAAAAAAAATAAATAAAATAAAAAATTATTTAAAAAAAAGAAAATTAAGTCAAACAGTGGTTAAATGGTATGCTAAGTATACCAATAAAGCAATTCAAAAATATAAGGAAGAATTGGGAAGTTGCAATTTTATTTTTTTTTTAGAATTATTTATTTTTTTTCCGCATTTCAGAACTTTTGATGGTTTATTTATTTTTATGGCCGGCTCAGCCAGCCCTGAGGGCAGGGCTGGCACAGCATGTGGTGCCGGGGTCTGAACTGCGGTCCCTGAAGCCGCCCAACTTTCCTAAGCAGGTGCTTTAGACCACTGAGCCATCCTGCCAGGCCCCAGCAATTTTATTTTTGATAGTGCTGAAGCTGAATCCAGATCATTGCCCATGACAATCATAACACTGTACTGCCAAGCTAGACCTATTACTAGCACACAGTTTTAATTTTAGATATGTTAGTATGGAAGGTCTCCTAAAAAGGTGGGATTTTAGTAAATATTTTATGTAAGTGAGGGAATGAGCTTTATAGATAACTAGGAGAAGGAAAGATATTCAGGCAGGAAAAAGAGACACAGTACATGACACAGAAAGGTATGTTTGAGGAAGAACCAGAAAATTTATGCAGGTGAAGTAGAATGACTAAGCTACAGCATAATATATGATGAAGTCTGAGAAGAAGTTCTGGAGTAGAAGTAGAAGGCACAGGGTATGGTGTATGGTTAGATCATGTAGACATGTATTCTGAAATCTTTAGCTCTGATTCCTAGTTAAATGGAAACTCTGCTGGTCAGAGCCAGGCTCAATTCTGTTGGTAGTAGACCACAAATCTCACTTCTACGTAACAATGGAGTAGAAAATATACTTCTCTTAAACCTCTCCTGAGAAAAAAAACTCCAAAATTTTATATCAAGGCAGAGGAGCACTGAGGAAATAACTGCTTCTCAAAGAAACACACGAAATTCTTCTATTACGAAGCTGCCCCTTCACATTTTTTGTTCAGAGATGCCAACAACTCTGAGGTATTTGGAATTGTCTGTTACTCTCCTCTTGTTGCTGGGACAAATACCCAACACCCAAAATGAAGGAAGGAGAGGTTTATTTAAGTCACAATTACTGGAGGTTTCAGTCCATACTTGGCTGTCTGAAGGACAGACTGTCACATGATAGAGAGCAGTAGGTCATGGTGGTGGAAGAGTAACAATGGCAACAGGCCAACAATGGCAACAGAGAGAGTCTGTTTTTCTGTCTCTCTTACACTGCATTCAGGTTATCTCTACAGGCTAAGAGTAGTACTCACACCCATAATCCCAGCAGTACTAAAACCCATAATCCCAAACTTGGATAAAACATAATCCCCCTGAATCATGAGTTAATCACAAACTCTAGAAGTTCCCTCCCCATGACTTCATGAGGCTTTGGAAGACAGCTAGACACAAACCATAACAGAGATTCTAAATCTCTCTCTCTGTCTCTGTCTCTCTCTCTCTCTCTCTCTCTCTCTCTCTCTCTCTCTCTCAATTTAAAGATATTATTTTAAATTAAATGATAATACTTTTATGTATTTGAAGATTACAATGAGGTATTCTGACATATGTTGGATGATTAAATGTGATAACACTTTTTATTTTCTTATTCTCATTTTATATCTCTCATTTTAAGACAAAAAATAAATGTATATCCATCTTGCCACTTTTGAAAAATTTATGATATAGCAATTCTGCACTGAAAAACTAGGCAAGATTCAAAGTAAATTATAAGTCAGCAGTTAAGTATGAGGCCTCTAGAGCAAGGACTGCTGTTTTCAAACAGGGCCTTGTAGAACATATTTTTTCTCTCTGTGCCTCAGTTTCTTTATTTGCAAAATAATGAAAAGGAAGTCAGCCGTAGCATGTTCTAAATATACTATGCGATAATATATCAAAATTAACTTTCTTGCTGCTTGGTAAAAGCTCAGTAAAAATTAAGTGTTGTCATTAGTAATTTCACTAAATCTGTTTACATTCTCCTATAATACTGTAGAAAAAGAGGTACAAATACAATATATTTGCAACATATTTTTCAAAAACAAACTTGTTTTATATTTAATAGGCAGTCCTTTAAAATGCATGCAATATTTCTTTTCTCAGTCCTCTTGGGGCCCAGCGGGATGGTTCAGTGTTCTAAAGCGCCTCCTTGGGAAAGCTTAGGCAGCTTCAGGGACCATGGTTCGATCCCCCGCACCACATGCTGTGCCAGCCCTGCCCTCAGGGCAGGCTGAACCGGCCATAAAAATGAGTGAATAAACAAACAATGGATCTGAAACAAGAAAATAAATAAATATTTTTTTTAAAGTCCTCTATTTACTCTTCTTTTTTCTTTTTGCATTTATTGCTGCCTGCTGGCCCCATACCATTTCTCACTTTCCCTCTAACGCATTTGATACAAACCTATGAACACGTTACTTTGCCACTCTTTGGTCTCTGTTGTCAGCTTTCTATTCTCCTTTGCTATAAGTTGCCATTGGTTTGTACCTTGTTCATTGTTGTGTCTTATTCTGTAATATTAGCTGGGTCTATATTAGAACATCATTAGTAATTTTTTAGCCCCAAATCTTTTTCTTTCCTGTTAACTTTTCTTTATTATGCTTCTTCATGTTCACCATCAAATCATCTCTTTCTTTTGTTATTATCAAGAGCCAGTAATTAGAAAAGTATTCATTAAATATGTTTTAAAGAAAAAATGGCTTCTACACCAAACAATTAATAAGTTAGCATCTTTGCAATTCATAATGTGATTCTAACCTGTAAGACTCCTGCTCTGGATTTCTATTTCTGGCTCATGGACTGTGGTTGTAATCCAGCCACTGCTATGGGGGCAGAAAGTGGCATCAAACCCAATTACAAATTTTGTAGTTTGTGTAGGTTTTTTGTTATATGAACATTTGTACCTTTATATGCAGAAACCAACCATTGCATAATGGATTTCACTGTGAAATTACTTAATCATTTTTGCAAATATTTGTGTACGTGTGCATGTATATGTACCTGAATAACTGGAAGGAAATGGAAGGCATACAAAGTTGATCCCTAATATTTTGTTCATATATCTAAAATGAGCTCTTAGCCTTGATCTTCCATGACTAACCAGTTTAGAAAATCCACTATCAGTACATTTTGTTTACCATTTTACTGGTGTGTGTCCTTATCTATTTTTTTTCAATTGTCTATTTGGATTTATTTCAACAGTTTCTAAATTGGATGCCACTGAAAATAACTTTCATCAAAAACTTCGAGACCTCTTTTTCACAGGTCAGAAGTTGATCCTACTTAGATCACAGTGACTTGCTAGAGTGACAGTTCAGAGACTCATTGTTTCTGCCCTAAGCAGACCTTATTCTTTTGCTTTTGAGCTAGAAGTTACCAGTGCTACCCTAAATTCTCTTGAACAGAGGAAAACAACATCAAGTGGAAACTTTTCATTCTTTTTCTCTATTTATATTATTTACCAAATGTGTAACCTTTTGGGCAAGAAGGGAGGATATAAAATTTCAGTCCTTCAAGGTGTTTCATTTTTATTTTCCTTTGTTGCATATTTTGAAGATTAAGTGAAATCATTTATAGAAAATCACTCTATAAATTTGAAAAATACTATATAAATATAATGAACCATCATCTCAGATGTTAATTGAGAAGTTAATATCTAATATATTTCTCAATCTGGCCTGTATAATGTACTTTACAGAAAGAATGTAAGTCCAAGGTTACTGAGCTTGGAAAAAGATAAAATCTTG
>PVJA010032257.1:0-24259 GCA_004027025.1 Myocastor coypus | reverse complement strand
CAAAAAAAAAAAAAAAAAAAAAAAAAAAAAAAAAAAAAAAGCTCTTTAAGAAATAAACTCATGGGGCCTGGCAGGATGGCTCAGTGGTCTAAATCGCCTGCAGGTGGCTGCAGGGACCACAGTTCGATCCCTGGCACCACATGCTGCGCCAGCCCTGCTCTCCGGGCAGGCTGAGCTGGCCATAAAAATGAGTGAATAAACAAATAAAGGTTCTGAAATAAGAAATAAATAAATAAATAAATAAATAAATAAATAAATAAAAATTAAAAAAAAAAGAAATAAACTCATGAACTAAGAAACCACTGTAGTTACATAAACAGTCTTATTTCATCTGTATTCTCAACCATTTCTCCCTGCCAATAGATTTTTTTGTGCTAGTGATTGAACCTAGGACCTTGTGCATGCTAAGTATTTGTTCTGCCACTAAGCTACAACCCCCAGTTTCATAACGACTTTTTTTTTTTTTTGTCTTTTTGAGACAGGGTCCTGCTACGCAGTTCAAGTTGGCCTAAACTCACTCTGTAGCCCAGGCTGGTTTCAAACTACCAATGAGCCTCCTGCCTCAGCCTCCCCAGTGCTGGGATTACAGGTGTGTACCACCACACCCACCTACGATTTATCTTTTAATGAGATCCTCAGCATCATACAATTTCACATATGTATTTTAATATGTATAATACCATCGTCTAAAAATCTAGAAAAGACAAACAAAAATGTAGGGCTGGAAAATAGATCACTGGCTGTGTGGGAATAGAAATAGACCATCAAGGGGCATGAGCAGAGCTTTCGGGATGGTAGATAGGTTCTGTATCTTCATTGTGCAAGTTGTTTCATGTGTGGATACGGAACTCAATGAATTGTACAGCTTAAGTGGACTCAGCTGACTAAAGATACAGTTCAGTGGTAGAGTGCTTCCTACATGCACATGAGACCTCAGGTTCCAACACCAGCACCACCAAAACTGAAATAGAATAAATGGACTCAGTTACTTGTAGCTAAACTACCCCCTGAGATAGGGGCTGGGGAGACAGCTCTGAGGCACAAGTGCCTGCCTGGCAAGTTCAAGGTCATGAGTTTGAACCCTGGTCCTGCAAAAAAAAATAAATAAATAAATAAACTACCCCCTGAGATAGCTGATTTTTAAAATGTACTTCCCTAAACTCTTACTGACATTCCACGTTATTAAAATAAATGAACCAAGCATGGTAGCACATGCCTAAAATCCCAGCTTTCACTTAGGAGGCTGAAGTAGGAGGATGGCTGAGAGTTCAAGGCCAGCCTGAACCACACAGACTCTGTCTCATGAAACTACATTGCTATCCTAAGGGTAGTTGCTTAGTTGACAGATACCAGCATATAGAGTTGGTCAGGGTGAGAATTCTACCCATTAACTGCTAGTTTCAAAATGCTGAAGGAAATACCTAGGACCATTACCCTAACTTTCTGGTTTATATAAATGTATGGTTTTGCCCCTGCCATGTTTCCTAACTTTTCTCCTTTCTCTCTCTTCATTGTATAATCCTTAAGTTCTCACGTTTCATTTAACTGTGTTATAATTTTCAGGTTTTATTTCTTCTTTTGAGTTCTTACACTAGGGAGACTGAAATATGCATCATTTTGGACTTCTAAATGCTAAAACTTGGCATTGCTTTAAGAGGTAAATGAAGTAATGTATATAAAGTACTTAGCCAGGCACTGTAAACATAACTAGTGCTCAAGAAACATGTGCAACATCGGGGCTCTCAGGCAGGAGGACTGGTGCAAGTTCAGGACCAGTGAGACCTACACAAGGAAGAGCTTGCCTCAAAAAAGAAATCAGCAGCAGTAACTGACAGTTTGGATTTTGGTTGCTCAGTATCCAAACACCATGATGATTTGAAGCAAATCCTAATAAACATGGATGTCAGATACTACACACACACACACACACACACACACACACACACACACACACACACTGGCAGCTATGTAGAAAGGATGCAACCCCTGTGCTGCCAGCCAGATTCTCTCTGTCTCTGTCTCCATCTCTGTCTCTGTCTGCAGAACTTGAGGCTCAAGCATTACAGTACTTGTGGGGGACAGCAGCATTTACTCTTGATGAGCTACATACCCAGGCCTCCAGAAGTGCCATGACAAGTCTCCAGAGGATGTTATACTACCATGGCATCCTAAGCAAGCCAGGCCTGTGGTTTAATCCTAATTGCTTGCTTCTGCTGCTTCCTCGCTCCTTCATCAGCCTGGTTCTCCATATTTCCAATCACAGAACGATCCCCAATAGCCCTCAGCAAAATCATTTTCTGCTTAAATTAAAATTAGATTCTGCGGTTTGTAACCAAGAACCTGATTGAGAACCTCAGTGGCAGAGTCCATGCATAGCATTAAAAAAATGATTAAACTACTCTTGCATATGCTTCGGCCAGATGGCATGAGGTGTTACCTTTCCCTATATATTCATATCTGCAAACCATTCATGAAATAATGCACTTTTCCCACTAATTTGAAATAGGTGACATTTTTTTTTTCCACTGGAATAAGCTGTTGCCTTTGAGATTGAGCAATGAATAGAATCTCATGCCTCTCTTGGAGCCCTGGCATCATTTTTGTTCTCTTTGCCACAAACACGGTCAAATGTTCTAGAGCCCTGATCATGCCTGCTTGATACTGGGTCATTTGGATAGTTAAGAATTTCCCAGTCTACAAGCTGGAGGGCTGCCAATCTGGAACATGTTTGTTGAGCTCTAGGTCCCTCATACCTAGCTATCTGATAGTCTCAGCCCGTTTGGAGAAACTCAAAAGCATAAGAAGAATTCATCTAGTAAAAGCAATGTTGGGAAAAAAGAGCAAAACCAAAGTTATCACAATCTTGAATTTCAACTTACATTACAAAGCTAGAGTGATAAAAACAGCATGGTACCAGCATTCTTAAAAAACACGTGACCAATGTAAAGGCATGGAGGCCACAGAAACATCCCCAGGCAGATAGAGCTATCTGATCTTTCACAAGGGGGTAAAAGCATACATTGGAGAGAATACAGTCTCTTCAGCAAATGGTGCCAGGAAAATTGACTATAGGCATGCAGAAAACTGAAGCCAGATCTATGTTTTTCATCACATATTAAACTAAAATAAAATGGATTAAAGATCTAATATTAAAACAGAATCATTGGATCTGCTAGAAGATAAGATAGGTAAAACTTTTGAAGTCATAGGTGTAAGCAAGGACTTTCTGAGGAAAACCCCACCTACACAAGAAATAATGTCAGGAATCAATAAATGGCCTTGCATGCTGGTGCACGCTTATAATTCCACTTGGGAGACAGGGGCAGGAGGGTAACTGTGAGTTCCACGCCAGCCTAGGCAACATAATGTGTTCAAGGGCAGCCTGAACTACACACTGAGATCCTCCTTGTCTCAAAAAGCAAACAAAAAGAATTAAGAATTGAGATCACATCAAATTGCAAAGCTTCACCACATCGAAGTAAACATCCAACACAGTGTAGAGACAACCTATAGGATGGGGGAAACTTTTGCCAGCTACACCTGGCATGGAAGATTAATATCTAGAATATGTAAAGACTCAAAAAAATTAGATCCTCCCAAACAACAAAAGTTCCAATCAAAATATGGGCAACTAAAATGAAGAGACACTTCTCAGAAGTACACATGCTTAATACAGGAAAAAAAAGTTCAACATCACTATCCATTAAAGGAATGCTAACATCAAGATTGTATTTTACTCCGAAAGAATGACTATCGTCAAGAAATCAAATAATAACAAGTGTGGTGAGGCTGAAGGAGGAGGATTTCTACATTGTTGGTGAGAATGCAAACTAATACAACCACTATGGAAATTAATATGGAGATTCCTCAAAAAACTAAAACCAGAAAGCTGGGTGTAGTGGCAGTTCCCTGTATTCCCAACACTTGTGAGACTGAGGTAGGAGGGTCATTGCAAGTTTATGGCCAGCCTGGGCTACACAGTGAGTTCAAAGCCAGATTGAACTACATAGCACAATATGATCTCAAAAAACAAACAAGTAAACACCCTAAAACTAGAAAGTCCATTTGATCCAGCTACTACCCTTCAAGATATCTTTGCAAAAGAGTTAAAAACATCACATTACAGTGACACATGTATACCCCTGTTTATAGCAGGACAACTCATGGTAGCAATATTTTGGTAGTAGTCTGTATGTCCATAAGCAGATAAATGAATAAAGAAAATATGAGATTTGTACACAGTGGAGAATTACTCTGCTCTAAAGAATGACAAACTTGAGTCATTTGAAGGAAAATTAATGTACCTTGAAACCATAGTATTAAGTGAAATAAATTAGACACACAGCTTAAGTATTACATGATGTCTCTTATACAGGAACCCAAAGTATAAATAAATCAAAGAGCAGAATTAAAAAATAGATAGTAAGAAATAGGGAGATAGATCTCTTGCAAATAGGAAAGAAGCCAAGAGATAGAGGAGGGAAAGGGGGAACATAAAAAGACTATTATATACATGGACCAATTACGATGAATGTAAACCTTACGTACTGCAATATGTACTAATAAAGACAAAATCTAAAATATTTATCGAGTGACAAATAAAAGAAATGGTACAAGGAAAGCATTCACTCTTGTCCACCCCCTCACCAGCCTACAGTTACGTAGTTCGCATTCTTACAGATAGCAGGAGTAAAGGGGGTCTAAGACCCTTCCTCTGGACACAAGAGCTTGACTTGGCCCTTTTTTTCTTTTCTTTCTTTTTTTTTAATACAGGCAATCGAACTCACAACCTCATGCTTGCCAGGCAGCCAAATCTTGGGCTGACCTGGCCTTCTTGATGCCTGCCTGTGGCTAAGGCACTCTTTGCCTGGCCTACTTTTTGGTAACATCAAAGCCAAGTTTGCAGAGCACTGGGGTGCCATACCTTGCCAGAGGGGTATGAATATGACAAAGCCTCCAAAGACATTTTTTTCTAGTACTGGGGATGAAACTCAGAGCCTTCACATTGAGCTACATCCTACGCTCCGTTTTTTGTTTTCAGAACTGGGGATCAAACTTACGACCTTGCACTTGCTAAGCAGGCACTTGTGCCCCCAAGCTATTGCCCCAGCCCCCTAAGCTCCTTTTTTTTGTCTTTTTTGAGACAGGCTCTCATTATGAAGTTCAAGCTGGACTTGAGCTCACTTTTGCAGCCCAGGCTGGTCTCAAACTCACACTGGTCCTCCTGCCTCAGCCTCCTAAGTGCTGGGATTACAGGCGTGCACCACCATGCCCTGCTCTAAGCTCCTTTTTTAGTTTTATTATTTTTTAATTTAATATTTTTATTGTTTAAATTTAACAATGGTTATATTACATATTTTCATCATCAGATCAGTTTAGATTCACACATGTAGGTATATAAGATTGATCAAACAATTAAACATTAACACTTTTAAATCGACATTACTTTTTTTTTTCTTTTCCCCTTTCTTCTTTTTTGAAAGTTGACATATTGCAAGCTCCTTTTTTTTTAAAAAAAATGTTTTTTAGATAAATTCTCTCTGAGTTACCAACTTTTTCCTGCAGGACTTGAACTTGCAATCATCCTGCCTCATTCTCCCAGAGTGCTAGGATGACCAAGATAAACCACCATCATTTGTTTGGTGTGTCAGATGATGTTGAATGTTCTGTGTAGCTCAGGCTAACCTAGTACTGTTGATTCTCCTACCAGAGCCCTCAGTGCAGAGACTACAGGCATGTGCCGCTACGCCTTCATCAAGGAATCCTTCAGAAATCTTCCAGCCCAAGGCCAGAGATGGATAGGATCCAGCAAGGAGCAAGCGGGGCAGGGAAAGTAAGGAGGAGAAGGTTCTTGGACACCAAGGTTGAATTGAGTTGCAACATGGTACTACAAGGTCTCCGACTAGCTTAGCTGCTCACAGTGTAAGGACAGTTATAAAAATGTCTAAGTGAATGTATAAATATCAATCTCTTGGTAAATAATTCAATCTGAATGTGGGAGCGGGAAACACATAGTTCCATGATTGTCTCTGGCAAAGACCTGTTATCGGAGGCATTGTTGGGGTGGTCATGGATACAGATCAAAGCACACACTAGACCCAGGTGCTTTTAAAAACCTACAGGAATCTACATAATGGACAGTTATGCACCCACTAAAATGATATTTACAATGACTTTTTTTAATAACATGAGAAAATTCTTGTTACAATTTTAAGTAAAAAAGGGGAGGCAAGCTATAAAATCATGTATTGAGTTGAGTCACAAGCTATGAGGGGAAACAGACATTTTGAAAAATTATACTGACTCTGGGGAGATAGCTCATCAGTCTAAGCACCTACCTGGTAAGCTCAAGGACCCAAATTTGGTCCCCAGAACCACATGCAGTGTCAGCTCCCAAACCTTGGGCATGCCATGCCACCCTGCAACTGAGTGTGGCAGCACATGCCTGTAATCCCAGAGCTGAGGAGGCTGAGATAGGAGCATCTCTATGACTGTAAGTTATGAAATGAGACCATGTATCAAATAAATAAACAAATTTTAAAAATAAGAAAAATTAAGTTGGACCCAGACATGGTGTTGTAATCCCAGCAAGTACGAGGCTGAGACAGGAGGATCATTGCAAAATCAAGACCAGCCTAGCTACAAAGCGAGTTCAAGGTCAGCCTAAGCTGCATAGTATGACCCTGTCTCAAAAAGACAAAAAAAAAAAAAAAATTAAACTGAAAGAAAATGCACCAAAGGCTAATAGTAGTTGATTGTCTTTGGTTTTTTAAATTTTTTTTTATTAATTTTAATGAAAAAGAAATAGCAATGAGACAGTTTCAAAACAAGTTATTAGGACACTTACAATAATTAATATATTGCATATTATTGTCTTCATAGTAGTTATTCAGCGTAAAAGATGCAGACATGATATCTTGTGTAAACACTATTAGTATAAACCTTTCTTCTCACTGAACTAAGAAGTAGCTGTATGTCTATCCCAACTATTCTGTATATACAGTTATATATTTTTTTCACTACAAAATGATCCTTCATTTGGGGCTGGCGAGATGGCTCAGCAGTCTAAAGCACCTGCTTAAGCAAGCTTAGGCAGCCACAGGGACCAAGGTTCTATCCCTGGCACCACATGCTATGGCAGCCCCACCCCCAGGGCAGGCTGAGCCAGCCATAATAAAAAATAAAATAAAATTAAAAATCGTCCTTCATTTATATCCCCCCATCTCTGACAAAGAAGTTGATTATTTTTGAATTACAGTTATGCAACAGTATAGCTGCAAAATGATAAGGAACTATTAAGAACTAAGTTCTGTGTTTGACATTTTTACATAAATTAGCACCATGTCTTTGTGTAACAACTTCGTGGAGCAATTATTCCTACTTTACAGATGAGAAAACTGAGTCTCCTAGCTACTCGCTAGCTAAGATTCACACAGCTTAGAAATAGTGTAAATGAAATTATTGACTAAAATTTATTTTTCTGGCAAGAGAGAGAGAGAATATAATCAGCATTCTGAGAGGATGAGGCAGAAAAATAGCAACTTTGAGCAACTTAGTGAAATAGCAAGATGCTATCACTATAAAAACCAAAATTAATGGACTTGGGATGGAATGCAGTGCAAAAGCCTTGGGCTCAATCCACAATACTAAAAAAATTTTTTTTTCTGCTTTTCTCTACTTCCCAAGTCTGTGACAATGAGCACAAGTTCTGTCTTTTCTGACTGTCCATTTCCACATCTAATTAATACTTCTGGCATTAAGAACTAAGGGACGCAGTCTTCCTGTGTTTTAGAATTTGTGAATTGTGTTGCGTGTGGTGGGTCATGCCTGTAATTTCAGCACTGAAGAGGCTAAGGCAGGACTGCCATGAGTTTGAGGCCAGCCCAGGCTACATAGTGAGACCTTGTCTCAAAAAAATTAAAACAAAGAATTTGTGATGTTTCTCAATGGAGTAGCCCCTGTTAACCAATCTCTAGCATAAATAGACATAGCACAATATTGATTAGCTGTTCATGGTATCAGGGCCTGAAAGAAAGAGTAAATGAGTCATTGGTACAGAAAGGTTGATGGCGATGATGTCAATACCTTATATACACAAGGTGTTTGGTAAGGGGCAGCCTTTGCATTGAAAGGTTCAGAAGGATGCTCTTAGGCCAAAAGTCTTCCTTGGACTTTGGTCCCCTTGTCCTGAACAAGCCAGACAGCCATTTCTCAAATGACAATCCTACCTATAAGGACCACTTGTTCTGGATCTCCTGTCCCTTCTCCCGCTAAAATTTCCCTAGTTCCTATTTGTTCTTCGTTGGGCTCCAACTTTTGACTTCAACCAGAAGTGAGGAGGAGTCTAAGATTAGGGAGGTGCTGGGTTCTCAGGGCCCTTTCAAGCCTCTTGTTGATAATGAGGAGTATTAGTCAGCACAGTAGGGTAACAGATAAAGGAATTCACATGAATAAGATACCAATAAGAAAGGCCCAGGATCCCCAAGGAGCACCTGGTCCACTCACAGAGACCTAGAATCTAGACTTAGAGACCTTGCCCTTCCTTGCTAAGGACACTGACTTCCATGGTGAGGCCCTGTGTGTGTGTGTGTGTGTGTGTGTGTGTGTGTGTGAGAGAGAGAGAGAGAGAGAGAGAGAGAGATAGACAGTCAGATAGACAGACAGAGAGACAGAGAGAGAGAGGGAAACACAGACAGACAGACAGACAGACAGAGAAAATATGAGCCAGAGGGCAATGCCATGGAAACCTCTCAGTACCCCTGGGTCATACTCACTGAGAGGGTGCCCAGCTCCCATCCGTGTGGGGCAGGGGGACAGGATACTGATTTTATTTCCTACTGTTCCTCAGTGGGAAAAGTGGGCAGAGAAAGTTTTCATGGAACTGCTAGCACTTTGGAAAATTATAGCCAATTCCCAGTAATCAGCACAAACATGGGGCCAGCAGTAGGGCCTACAATTAGATTAAAAAAAATTACAACCCAATTTGTTTTAAGACAACAGATCTACCTTTATAATTATGAACTACCCCAGGTTCCAGCTAGAGAGACTGGGCTTTGCTGCAACCTTTCTGCTCAAGATAATCCTGCCACCTGTCTGTCCCTAATTCCCCTGGACTCCAGAGCATTCCATACTCTTCAAGGCTTTGCTCAAATCTTACTTCTTCCAAGAATACTGCTGGTTGGCACCCCTGACATATCTCCTTCCTCCATATTCCTTCTAGACTGAGTATAGCCCCTTTCATAATCAGCCTAGTCTGTCTGTGAAAGACCTCTTCTTTTAGTACAAAAGTTCCCAAGAGGTTCTGAGCAGGACCAAGCACAGTGCCTGGTACAGTGGCCAAAGTTCATTTGTGGTTGCCCAGGGGAGTGGGCTGGACATACCAAGGGCCCCAACTCCCCGTGCACTTGAAGGGGACTCTAAGGTCAGGGGGATTCTAGATTCCAAGGGCACTGGGGAAAAGCCTCTTTGAATAACAGAAACTTGCCTGTAATTTACAAGCTAAACATGAGTATTTACAAGGTCCAATTACAGCCCCTTTCCTTGTTCCAGCCAGCAGTGGGGAAGCGTCAAAGCAGTTATAAGGATAGAGTGAGAGAATTAGGAATCTGGTTCCTTTGGCTAAGGACAAGGCCTCTGGCCCCATCCATTGGGTCACTGGGTCCCCAAGTGACACCAGAGAGTTAAAGGTGAGGAGCTGAAGGAAAAAGAGGGGAAGGCCCGGCCAGGTCTGTCTGTATGCTTTTCTCAAGTTCTTGTTCTCTCTCTCTCTCTCTCTCTCTCTCTCTCTCTCTCTCTCTCTCTCTCTCTCTCCCTCTCTCTCTCTCTCTCCCTCTCTCCCTCCCTCCCTCCCTTCCTCCCTCGCTCTCTCTGTTCACGTGACCGCCTGCTCTCACCGGCTCCGATCAACTCTTCCTGAGGCAGCACCTTTCTGTCCGTCCGTAACAGGAGACACTCCGGTGTTGGGGGCAGGATGGATTTCCTTCCTCCGCTTTTTCCTCCGCGCCTTCACTGCATGCCCAGGCCGCTGGTTTGCGCTCTGCCTCCGGTCCTCCAGCGTCTCCCAGCCCCCACAGTGCCCAGCCCTCGCCCACCCCCTCCCGCCCTCCTCGCGGCAGCCAACCCCTTTGGGGAGAGGGCTTCGGCGCGGGGACAGACAAAAGGACCTGGCGGGACTCGGGGACACCCCTCTGCAGCTCCCCACCACGTGGCTCCTCCCTTTCGGCCCCCCAGGCTTCCATTCTGGGTCCAGTGCGCCTGTGGCTCTGCAGCCCGTAGGGAGCCTCGGGCTTTGAGAACACCAAAGAGTGCACGGGGCGAGGTTGGGGAGTCGCTCCTCATGCGAGCACAGAAGCAGCTTGCTCTGTTCCGGGACTGGAGAACTGCCAGCCTGAGGAAAGAGGCTTGGGCGCGGTCAGAAGGTTACCCGGTCCTGAGAGGGTGACAGGATCTTCAGCCTCAAGGAACCATGAGTCTGATGAGAGACACTGGGCCTCTCTCCACTTTGTAGGCAAACTCAATAAATAAGGACTGACCCAAAGTGTGCTGAAAGCATCCTGCAAAAATAGAGCTAGACCCACACATCCGTGAACTCCTGGCAGAACTGGACTGTGCTTCCCCGAAAGGAGCTGCTGCTCCGAGTCCTACCAAACTCACCCTCACCCTGCCACACTCGCCCTGGCAAAACCTGGAATTAATAGTGAATTTCTCATTCCCTACCAAGGTAAATTTTTAAACAAATGCTATTGAAGATACAGTGTTATCAAGTGAATCAGAGAAAACATTTCCAAAGCTGCCTCAGTAATGCACTCTTAGCTAGTGGGGAGAGCCAGAGTACTACTGGCCTAGCTCTAGGTAGCAGATCCTAAGGAGAGACTCCTTCCCTAGGCCCCCAGCTGAGCACATAATACCACTTTGTTCAAAAAGCTAAATCCCCCAAAGTGATATTGTCTGTAGCCACCATCACACTTGCTACACCTTAGGCAGAGCTCTAAAATAATTACCTAAATGCTGGGAAGAGGAGGGACACCAGGACTCCATCTCTCTGATCCTGGGGAAAGATTTGAGCTGAGATGTGCTCCAGATCTGACAAGTACCAGGCAGAACAGTACTTGTTTGCAACAAAACTACAAAGAAGGGTCACCAGAGCAACTATTTCTTAAAAGGCTCCAAAATGCCAGTACATGGCACACATACATATTGAGTCCAAATAATAGTCATATGTGATAAGTACTATTATTAATGCCCATTTAACAGACAGGAAATGATGGCTCAGAGAATGTAATTGAAGTCACACGGCTGACTAGTGGTAGAGCTAGGTTTAGAATCCGATCTGGCTGATGCCCAAATCCAGGTCTTTAAGTACTACACTATCCCACCTCTTTCCCATATGGAGTAATTCTAAAACACTTCTAGGAGGAACACAGATAATGATGGCCCTCATGAAATTAAGCTAGAAATGTGGAGGGGTCAACAGGGTCCACTAGCTCTCTGCAGACATCCTGTGGCTCTGCCACAGATTCTCTACTGAAAGTAGACTCTCAGATTCCTAACACAGAAAGCAAAGGAGATGTCTAACCAACTGCTTGGCCCCATTGAAATCATCCCACTTCCGGTTTCTGCCTTTTCTGGGGGTAGCAGTGAAGTTTGTAGAATCCCAAGCCTGGGTTAAGCTTGGAGGTTGTATTGTGGGGGTGGGTTTGATAATAGACCCCCACTGCCCTACCCCCAGTCTTCCCTGGAGGGAGGACAAATAGGCCCATTGATTCAAAACTCTCCCAGAGGGCATTAGAGTAATGACTCCATACTGTGTGATGCCTACACCCCCTTTGACCTCCTGAATGACCCCTGCCCTGGGAGGTTCCAAAGGCCACAAATCTCTGAAGCTTGTGGGCCATGTGGTTTGTGGCTGTTTGTAGTTTTGAAGGGGAGGAGAAAATAAGGAGAGTAGGGGACATTACTTCTCACTGTTCTGGGCTTCCCATGAGAGCCTGCAAGAGATGGGCAGGGCCCCTTGCAAACCTTGCCAAAACACACTGCAACTATTGATATGGGCTTCATCATTTATTTTTGAACACAGCAGTGCTCTTGGCTCATTTGCTTAAGTTTGTCCAGCCAGTTACATTTTGGCTTGGGAGAAGGGCACCAGGGCACAGAAGAAACATAACAGATTTGTAACCAGGTTCCTTGGTCTGGTCCCTGGTTATGAGAACAAACCAACCAGCCATACATGGCACCTCAACTCCCTGTGTATCTTTTAACTGTTCCTTGAAGCGCAAAGCCCAGCACTAGGGCTATGAAGCAACAGAAAGAAAGTACCCCTAAGTTAGTACTTCTGAGCCAGATGTGTAGGTAGATGAGTAGATAACGCAGCATTTGGACTTGAGAAGGCCTGGGAGTACACTTCTAATTTTGATTGTTCAAGAAAGAAATGCATACTGAGTTTCTTGTATGTCTCAGGCATTTTACTAGGACTGAGTTAACCCTTCAAGCTTGTGGTGGACCCTGTGTCGATCACTGAGGTATTCAAGACTCTTGTGCAGTAACAGAAATATAATCAGACAGCTCATTGGCCAGCTGAGGATTTGCAGAGGCTTGGTGGGAAATAGGATTCTCAATCTGAGTTTTAAGCATCAGCCCCCCTCCTGTTTCACAATCCATCTTATAACTTCTACTACCAACTCTCTGTGCAAGTTCAGCAAACGATTTGGCTCTGGGCAACTTCGGTTTCTTCATCTTCAAAATTGGGGCAATAATCTGTGGAGTGGACCTTGTGTGTCCCGCGTGGCGCATCTGCCACTTTAGTGCTGTGTTCAATGTCCACTCCCGACGTGTAACAGTAGTTTCCTCCAGACGTTACAAACACAGAGGGCCCGGCGGGATGGCTCAGTGGTCTAAAGCGCCTGCATGGGAAGGCTTGGGCGGCTTCAGGGACCGCGGTTCGATCCCTGGCACCACATGCTGCGCCAGTCCTACCCTCGGGGCGGGCTGAGCCAGCCATAAAAATGAGTGAATGGACAAACAAAGGTTCTGAAACAATAAATAAATAAATAAATAAAACACAGAGCTGAAGAGTACGGAAGATCAGGAGGCATTGGGAATGGAAGGGAAATTCGGTTGCCCCAAGGGATTTGGTCTCAACAAAGAAAGAAAGAAAGAAAGAAAAGGAGGGGTTAAGGTGTGCACTATTCTAATTGGAGCCACTTTGTGTCTTTGCTCATCCTTCCACAGCTTCTTCTTCCCGACTCTGGAAGCAGCTGACAGGCAGCAAGCCCCCTCTTCCCCGCAGTCTATCTAAGGACCAAGACACTGAGCGGCGGACTGCTTGCGGTCTCCTTCCTTTCACTCTGGAGGGAAAAGGATCCAAGTGCTTACCTATGCTTCTCTCTTAAAATCAACAGTGTGGCCCACCTTTGGGAAGGGGCTACCAGTTGCATTACGTTTTTTCCTCTAACTAAAGAAGGACTTCCTTTTACTTGTCTTAACCTTTCCCTTTAGGGATTCAGTGGGGCGCGAAAGCTCGGGTCCGGTCCAGGGCGGAGCAGGCTGCGCAGCCCCTCCAGGATTTCCTGCGCTCGGCGAGGTCGGCTCGAACTTCGGCCTCCAACGAAGGCAACTCCTTCCCTTTAAAATGCAGAAACTCCCAGCCCACACCCCCGCCCCGTGGGCCACCTCCTCCCTCTTCCCCCTCCGCCCGCTCCCGGTCAGGCTCCTCCCAGAGCCCTCGGCGTCGGGGCCTCTCTGCCACCTGCCCACTGCCCATCCCACATGCAAAGCGTGACCGCTGGGGACGGAAGCCGGGCGCGTGCTCACAGCGGCTCCGCGCCGGGCCACGGCGAACAACTCGCCCGCCTGCTCCCGCCGGCCGTCTGCGCTTACCCAGCATGCACTTCCAGGCCCTGAGCTATCTCCGAGCCGCAGCCCTGGGGTCAGAGCGGCCGGAAGAAACAGGAAGTTTGAGACGGTTCTAGTCTTGGGGCAGAGAGCCCTAAAATGCAGGCCCTTCGCTCACTGATGGCTCTCCCTTTCCCTGCTCCCTCCCTCTGGCTCACTTCCCTGGGGTCCGTTTCGGGGGCTGGCCTGAACTCCAAAAATCCAGATGTGTTTGGGGGTCATTCAAGGCACACTCCCAGGGTTCCCTTCGCGGTAGCATCTCCTCGCTTTATGAATGGAGGGGTTGGAGTGGAAGGGGGTGCTCTTGTGCAGACGGGGTGGTAGTCCCCTAGTGTACAACGGGGGACACTAGATGGGGGAGGGGGATGAGGTCGGTTGGAGATTTGCCACCCCAGGCCATTCCTTGGGCTGGTAGGGCAGTGGTTAGAGACTGATATGGAATCCAAGGTTATTGTTATTCCTTCCCTATTGCCACTACGCTGACTGGGCTGCCCTATTATCCTCAGCGACCATTTCACAAATGGCACTGCAGTCCACTAGGGGCATGGGGCAAAGGAGAGAGGATGCTTAATGCAGCCTCATCCCCATACATAAGACACAAAGGGTATACCCATGGAAGGCACTGTTCCTTCTATCACCGTTTGGACAGGCAGGAAGTACTGGCCTCCTTCTCAGTTGCCACCCCTACCTTCCCACTAGCTGAAGCAGGGACAGATCTTCAACTATTCCCACTCATGCACCTCTCTGCTGGCCCACAGCTGAGAGAAGAGGCATGAATTCCAGTTGCTCCCATTGTGCTGTTTGATGCTGGTTTGCCATTTGGTCAGTCCTTTTCCAACTGTGAAGACAGGCCCTTTATGTAGTCACACTACTTCTATAACCTGACATTCCCAGGCGTGGGGGGGTTTCTCCTTCTCTGCTTACAAGGAGGGTTTTCCAGAGTTTCCTCAAAGCCTTAGCTCTACATCCTTTCAGATTTGCTGGGGGTTGCGGGGGGGGGGGGGACACGACAAGGACGAATACTGTGGAAGATTTTAAGGGTGAGCACTCATTGCCCGTAGAATTATTGTAAAATTGTAAAACAAGACAGTCACAGGATAGTTTCAGTCCCAGACACTTCTAAGGCAGAAATAATTGGTCTTTCCCCTGTGCTACTATAGTGCAGGATTTATACCTCTGTTGTCACATTGTATTGCAATTATTTGTTTACATATTTCTTTTCCCATAGAAGGTGAGCTCCTGGAGGGTAAAAACTATGCTTTATTTATCTCTGCAGCTCTCTGCATAGATCTAGCTCACAAAAGGGCTGTTGAATAACTGAACTAGAAATGGAAGGGATTCAGTTGGATGACCTCTGGCATCTCATTCCGATCTCTCTTCTGTGATGCAGTTTAAACAAGCATGGATACACTCACATTTGTGTAAATGCACAGACACAGCAAATACACAAACACCACCATCCCTCAGTCTGGGTGTCAGTGGAAGACCACTGCCTGGAAAATGAGCAGATGTTACATGATGCCAAGTAACTGGTCTTTTGAAAGTTGAATCTTGAAACCTAAACATCTGAGGTGTCGACAGCCAACATCACAACTGGTTTGGCTGACTTTTTTTCACTGCCCTGACTTTTTTAAGCAGCTACAGCTGGATGTGTAAAAACATAGAACATTCAAACTAAAAGGGCCCTCTGAGCAGTGCTGGTACAAACCTCTTTAAGTTCCTGGTCCAAAGTCAGAAAAGAGCAGAAATATCAGTCTTGTGTTCTCCATACCTGAAGCATGCACATGTGAGACATAGGTTTGTATATACACACCTGCCTGGACCTGTGCACATGATTTCTGATAGCCACACACTTCGGTACAGCCTGAAACATGTGCCACCACTCTGCATGGTCAAACCCTCGCTCAACAACACCCACTAAGCTTGTGTGAGGGCGACACATCTTCTTGTGGATGGAGGAAGGACACTTGAAGACCAAGGAAGGGAGGACAGGGCTCACCTGGTGGGTGGGGCAGCCCCAGTCACAGTGCAAAGGGGATAGGGAACCCTACAAGTTTGTCACTGTCCTTTCACATGCTCAGCTTACCCCATTCCAAGGTGAGGAGAGGAGACGTTCCTTGCTCATTCCAGTGAAGATGTGCACACTGCAGGCTTGGTGTGCAAGTAAGGGTGCACGTCCAGCTGCTGCCTTACACTCTACAGGCCGACAAACCACCTCCTCCCACAAAGGAAACTCCTTTCCCATTGCTGCCTCTCTTCACCTGGGCAAGATTAAGGCGACCAGGACCATGGCAAGCCCTTCTCCAAAGGAGGTGTTACAGGTTTTCTCCAGTTGGCCTGCAGGCCTTTGCCTGGAAGATGTCTTCTTTCAGACTCACCTTCAACTGGAAGCTTAGGTGGGCTTAACCCACAGCTGCCTCTAATAGCCTCACCACAGGGAGCATCTTTAACACACTAGAGCATCATCTGCACTGGTGGCTGCTCCTACTTCCCCTCAGGGTCCCCCCTCCCACCTGCACCCTATCACATGTTATGCATTCTTTGCTTCTGCATGGCGTTTTAATGTTCAAAGCACTGTCCCATATAGGTCTCACTCCACTTTTATCACAACCTTGTGAGGCAAGTAGTAGTAGCTTCATTTTACCAAGGAGACTGAAGCTGGCAGAAGATAAGCAAAGCTGTCCAAGGTCACACAGCTAATATATGGGGTGTGGGGTGGGGCATTGGTCTCCGTCCTTAACTACAAAGTGCATGCTTTGACTACTCTGCCACTCTAATGCCCAGTTGATGTCCCGCCCACGTAAGGGAGGGGGCTGTCTTTCTGCTTCCTTGGCGCCTCCAATGTGCCTGATGGAGAGGGCTGACTAGTTCTGTATACACTGGGCATTCCAAAGTCAGAGTAGCCAGAGCAAGAGGATACAATCTGTCAGGAAACCCTGGAAACTCTAAGAAGGGAAAAGCACCTCCAGTCTTTCAGCAGGGTCTGCCCCTTACCCTCTTCTCTGCCTGAGTTGCTGAGAGCAATAGCGTGGGAGCACAGGCCCAGAGAAAAATATCTCTAAGTGTAGACCCTGGCTAGTCCCTCCTCCCCTCCTCTGGGGCTTCAGCTTCCAGAGCTCATGAATAAAGTTAATATTGGAACTAGTTACAGCCTAAGGTGAGGATGTTATCTAGCTCCTTCCCTGCTAGGACAGGTGGTACCGACAGAATGTCCCTGGCCCCTTTAGTGGTGGGGGGCGCAAACTGAGGGCACCCTTTTCACCCTTGTGTGAGTCCCAGTCAATCTCCCTTGAGGGCAAGCCTCACTAGGTAGTGTCTTCCCACCCCCACAGACTCCCTTACTGTACCTGGGCCCCGCCCCGACTGTCCTCAGGGGCGGGGACAACCTAGGGCAGGCTGGGGCAGGAAGTGGTTACAATTACATACTCTGCCCTCCCCACACTGGATGCCACTACCAGAGCGACAAATGCAAACTCTGCCAGTCCCAAATCTCAGGGCAGGGGCTGCAAGAGAGTCCCGCCAGGGTCTCCTGGGCTGGAATGAAGCTCTTTTCCTTAGGGAAGGGAATTTCCAAGCCTAGGCAACGCTAGAAGCCTCAGTGACTACTCACATCCAGAGATAGAGGGAGGATATTCTAAGTCTCTATCCCACCACTGTGAGACAGGCACTCTATCCTAGCCCTTCTTTAACCCACCCACTAAAAAAGCAGCTTTCCCCTGCTGATTGAGCCCCTGTTAGAAACTGCCAATACTTGGATCCCTCCTACCAGGAGAGGACAGGCTTTGATCCTCAGCTGCTGCAAGCCACCAGGCAGTGGTTTTATATCCCCTATTCCTTAGTCATTTCCTAGGAATTCCCAGCTCTGGGGCAGGTGGAGGGTGCTACTGGTGTGGCCTCAGACATAGGGTTAAGAACCATCTAGAGAAAAAGCACAAACTGGTGAAGTATAAGAATGTTTGTCTGAGGTGGCTTGGGAACTCTAGGGTGGGCCTTCACTGAAAGTTTTTTGATTTGTTTTATTTTCCTTTTTTTTTTTTTTTTGAGACAGGTTGTCATTACATAGTTCAAGCTGGCCTTGAACTCACTGTATAGCCCAGGCTGCTGTCAAAGTCTTGGTGATCCTCCTGCCTCAGCATCCCAAGTGCTAGGATTATAGGCATGTGCCACCATTCACAGCAGAATATCTTCAACTAAGAAAGCTGGGACTACATTAGAGGAATGGAGTTAGAAGAAGTTGGACAACTGAAAAAACATAGGGGTGGGCCAGCCAGATAGCTCAGTGGATTAAAGTGCCTGCTTAGACAGGGGAAAGGACTGGAGTTCAATCCCTGCTTGCACACTGAGATGGTGATTGAGACTGGGGCAAGTAGCACATGCCTGTAATCCCAGCGCTTGGGAGGTTGAAAAACAGGAGGATCACTACAAGTCTGATCTGTGTATTGAGACCCTGTAGACCCTGTACTGAACACATTTATTTATTTATTTATTTATTTATTTATTTATTTAATAATTTTTTCTTGTTTCAGAACTTTTGTTTCTTTGTTTATTTATTTTTATGGCCAGCTCAGCCTGCGCTGAGGGCAGGGCTGGCGCAGCATGTGGTGCCAGGGATCGAACCGTGGTCCCTGCAGCCACCTAAGCTTTCCTAAGCAGACACTTTAGGCCACTGAGCTGTCCTGCCGGGCCCCTGTACTGAACATATTAAAAAAAAAACAAAAAAAAAACATAGCTGAGCCTGTAAAGCAATGGGGATGAGTGGAGAAGTTAGGTGTAGAAAGGCCCAGAAACCAAGGGAATGTCATGGCACTTGTACAACACCTCAGCTTGCTAACCATTAGGTCTTAGCCTCAGAGCCCCATTTCACAACTTTCTAAAAGCTTCAGGGCATTCTTGTTCTAAGCAAACTGCTCCCATTTCCCCCCACCAGGTCTGTGCAATTTTCCAGGGAGAGCTAGGACTCACTTTGGGGCTGCCCCAAGGAGAGGGTCCCCTTACCTTGTCGTTCCATCATTGCAGGAGCCAAAGGTTTTGGATTCCAGCTCCGGGTCTGGCTAGAGAGCAGCTCCTTTCCCCAGGGCCCCTCTGCCCCCCACCACTAGAGGCTGGAAAGCTGAGTCACGGGTAAATGTAGGCTTCCCAGGCAGCAAACACAAACAGAAAAAGCAAAGGATGAAAAAAGAAGCCCACCATGATAGCTGCTGCGCCTGGGTCCCACCTTAGCTTTGCTTCACTCACAGCTTGAGATCACAATCAGAAGCTTGTCTTTGAATATGAAGAGGATAAGTTCTAGGATCAAACAAGGGAACAGGGATGGAAGTGTTTTGTAAACTATCAAGTTCTATACGGATGTCAGGGATTACTTGCATTATTACTATGCATTCTGCACGTTCATTTTTCTCCCATGGATCTGGTTTATTCAATATCTGCCTTAATACAGGACCATGATACAGCCTTTGGGGATCTGGGGGAAAGTGAAATATTATGTGCACATGAGAGAAGGAAGAGAACTGAAGGAGGAGGAGGAATGTGAGAAGAAGTGATTGGGTAGGACCCCATCCGTTAACATTTGGACCCTGGAAAAACGGGGTTAAAATGAACAAGACTGAGAAGACCTCACAAATCATACAGCCAGAGAGGTCCAGGAGACAGTCTTGTTCAGCCCTCAGTACTCAGAACAAGCTGGTGCAGGGAGCCCAAGTCCTCAATGTCTGCCAACTGAGTGACTGATGGAAGGACATCACAGAGGGCAGTGCAACAGCTCATCACCCCCCTTTTGTCTTTTTGAGACAGGGTCTCCCTATGTAGTTCAGACTGACCTTGAGCTCACTTTTGTAGCCCAGGCTGGTCTCGAACTCACACTGATCCTCCTGCCTCAGCCGCCCAAGTGCTGGGATTATAGGCATGCACCACCATGCCTGGCCCCTTTGGGCCGCTTTACAGCTGCACCAGTGCTGTTTTTGTGCAGATAAGTGTCAATTCCTTTCAGCTGCAGGAAGGAGTCCTGGTCTACCAGCTGAATCCCTGGTGCTGGTGGTTCCTGCAAAGCTGTGGCAGCCAGTCACCATAGCCCTGGCCTGGTCTTCAGAGATCCAGCACACAGAGCCAGAACCTCTCACACCACACATGTCACTGCTATCTGAGTCCTTACAGAGCCATTCAGGATCCCCAGCACAAGCTGAACTTAAATCAACAAATAGGGTCATGGTCTGAGAAGTATTTTGTGAGCTGCAAAGACCCATCCAAATGATAAGAGATCGTTTACTATACTGAAAACAGAGCTTTCCCAGCTGAGCCTGGTGGTGCTATGCCTGTCATCCCAGAACCCTGAGAAGCTGAGGCAAGAGGATTACAAGTGCAAGCCTAACATAGGCAACTTAACTTACCAAGACTAAGCAAAATAAAAAATAAAAAGTTCTAGGGGTAGAGCTCAGTGCCAAGGCCCTGGATTCAGTCCCTAGTACTGTACAAATGAAAAGTACTTACATGGTTACTTGCATTCCAGCAAACAGGAATTTACTACCCTATGAAATACATCTGTGCATTAAAGCACCTACAAGCAGGCACAGGGACTGGGGGTTCAATCCCGGGGCCTACCATGCTGGCCCTGGTGTGTAGGTGCACACCTGTAATCCCAGCTCTTGGGAGGATGTAAACAGGCAGATCACTATGAGTCCAATCTAGTAGTGAGACCCTGAACACTCGTAGGCCCTTCCCTAAAACTATAACATCATCATCATCATCATCATAATGAAATGCATCTGTGTAGGAGTGTCTGCCACACATGTGTGCGCTTAGTATGACGGCCCATACACTGATAGCCAGATGGCACGCACAATACCATGAACCATAGTCTCCACCATGCAAAGCTGATATGAGTGACTTCACCAGAATTCTTGGCCCTTGGTGTGCTTTTATATAGGTGCTCTTGGTAGATTCTCCCCACAACAGCATACTGCCATAAGTCCCACTGAGCTGAGTTCAACAGAATGAATACACAGTGGGCTCAAAGGAATCTGCTTTTAAGAATTTCAACCTCTGTGAACTTAGGGAGAAATTTTCAGGCAGAGAAAAACATGTGCTGTGTAGGTGCTGGCAGGGCATACTGGGCACGTGCCAACTTCCCTCCATTCTTTGTTCCCACAGAGCAGCTCCATGAAGTCTAAATAAAGACTTTCAGCCCAAGAAGTCAGTCAGTCAGTCAGTCAGTCAATCAACAAATATGTATTGAGGGCTTTCTTATCAGTCCTAGGCCTTCTGGTAAGCCCTGAGGCTACAGAGGAGAAGCCTTCACTCCCCATTCACCTCTCACCTCTCAAGTGACTTGTGTTCTGTGGCATCTTACCCCCTTCAAGGCTGCCCTTGGTGTACATTTGAGTCTACTAAGCATAGTCAAGAATAATGGTTTTGAGGGGGCTGGGGAGATAGCTCCGAGGCACAAGTGCCTGCTGGGCAAGTGCAAGGTCGTGAGTTCGAACCCTGGCCCCACACACACAAAAAAAATAATGGTTTTGAGTACAGCCCAGCTGTTTGGTTTCTAACAGTATAACAAGGGATTCCTCTGGGGAAGGTGGTGCTTGGTACATCAAATGGCGCTCTCAGACATGGGCCATCTGAGAAGAGATGCAAGTCTGGATTTTTTTTTTTTTGGTTCGTGTGTGTGTGTGTGTGTGTGTGTGTGTGTGTGTGTGTGTGTCCACACCCTTAGGGAGTCAGGACGTCATGTGATCAGCGTTGTGTTGGAATAGCATTCTCACCTCAGGTGCTGTCCCCGCAGATGCTTTGTGTCTGGAAAGTCTCAGATCCAGTTTAGGCAGTCACCAATCAGGGAAAAGTTAAAGGCAGCTTGGGCATAGCCAAATGCATCTTTTTTTATTTCAGTACTGGGAGCTTCATCCTGGACCTCTTCTCCCAGAGATCAAACTGAGGACCTTTCACTTTCCAGGCAGGCATTTGTGCCCTTGAGCAATCTCCCTAGCCCATCCTGAACCTCTTGCCTGCTGGGAGACCACTCTTACCCGGAGCCACGCCTCCAGCCTCAAAATGCTTTTTCTTTTGCAGTAAGGCAGAGTGAACCTAGGGCTTCCCACTTGCAAGACAAGTACTCTGCCACTGAGTTACATCTCCAGCCTTTGTAAAATGCTTATTTTGACGCAGAATCTCAAGTTACCATGGCTGGCCTTGAACTTGCAATCCTACTGTCTAATCCTCTGTTTTGTGTTTGTTTTTTATTTATTTATTTTTGAGATGGGGCTCACTGTGTACTTCAGGCTGGCCTCAAACTCACAGTGATCCTCTTGCCTCAGCCTCTTGAGCAATGGAATTACAGGCATGCACCACCAGGTCCAGCCTGTTTGTTTGTCTTTTGAAACAGGGTCTCATCTTATAGTTAAGTCTGGCCTTGAACTCACTATGTAGCCCAAGTGAGCCTCAAGTTGAACCTCTTACCTCAGCCCTCAGGTGCTGGGTTTATGGGCCTGTGCCATCATGCCCAGCCCCTAGCTCTTGAATAACTGGGATTTCAGGCATACACCGCCATTCGTGGTCCATCTTCAGTGGTGAAACTCCAACTTACTAGGACATGCAGGCACTCACTGGATTTAGACATTTTCTAATTTGCTGAAGGTTAATCTCCAGCTCCTTCTTTATTTAGCTGTTTGGTGTGGAAAATCTTTCTAACATGCCTGAGCTCATTTTTGGGATTATTACAGTCTACCAAGCAACTTAATAGAAACTCTTTATTGAGTAGATATCTTACAGTGAACCCCCTCCCAACCAGAGACTTTCAAGCCATAAATGACTCTGGGAATCTCTCAGTCGTGCCTCATATTCCATAAAATCTAGAGGGAACTATACACAAATGTGTCCAAGGTTGCAGAAGGTAATGATATTAAATGTTTTGTATCTTTGCCTGGAATTAAATAACCTTACTGTGGCAAATTTCTAATGTAGTTTTATATGTATTTCACACACACACACACACACACACACACACACACACACACACCCAGCACTGGAGATTAAACCCAGAATTTTTGGTGACATACATCTCCAGCCCTATTTATTTATTTATTTATTTATTTATTCATTTGTGTTTATTTATTTTCAAAGAGAAAGCTCCTCACAAATTCACAAAGTTGCCCAGGCTTAAGATTGCTATGCTCCTGACTCAGTATCCCAGAGTACTGGGATTATAGGCATATGCCACTGACTCAGCCTTAAGGTGGCAAATTATTGCTTGAAAATATATCCTGTTTAAGTAGATTCATTTGTTTATTTTGTTAATCCTTGGGATTGAACCCAGAGTCTTCACATTGAATTACATCCCCAGCCTTATATTTTTCCTTCTTATTTTGAGATACAGTACAAAGCACTAAATTGCTCAGGCTGGGTTCAAACTTGCTATCCTCTTGCCTCAACCTCTCAGAATGATGGGATTTAGATAAATACTTTGTACACAGGAGATAACAGCATAGATCTTGGGGTCAGACTGCATGGATTCAAATCCTAATTTTAAAGCTTCCTAGTTGCAAATAGATAAATGAATTATGGTCCATCCATACATTGCAATATAACTCAGACACAAAAAAAGAAAGAAGCGCGCTGGGGAGATAGCTCAGTAGAATAAGCGCTAGCCTGGCAAATGCAAGGACCTGAGTTCAACCCCTGGTCAGGCAAGAAAAAAAAAAAAAAAGCATTGATACATGTTACAACATCGGTGAAACTTCAAGTCAAAAATGTCAGATACTGCTGCGGACTGTGGTATATACTTGTAACCTCAGCTACTTGGCACGACAATCAGAAAAACAAGTTACAAGTTGAAGGCTAGCTTGGGCAACTTAGTGAGACTTTGTCTCAAAATAATTAAAAAAAAAAAAAAAAAAAAAGGCTGAGGGGCCGGCAGAATGGCTCAGTGCTCTAAAGCACCTGCTTAGGAAAGCTTGGGCGGCTGTAGGGAGTGCGGTTCGATCCCCTGCACCACATGCTGCACCAGCCCTGCCCTCAGGGCAGGCTGAGCTAGCCATAAAAATAAACAAACAAACAAACAAACAAACAAACAAAAGTTCTGAAACAAGAAAAAATAAAATAAAAATAATTCTTTCAAAAAAGGGGCTGTAGAGCTAGATTGGTGAGATGAGCTTTAGGAGGCTTAGATTCAATAGCCTTCAACGCCACAAGCTTCACTGGTGGCACACTGCAATTGCAAAACCTTTGATTGTATATGTATCTGCTTCCTCTTAGTCCAAAGGGAAGTATATTCTTTCCTGTTTTTTTTTCTTTCTTTCTTTCTTTTTTCTATGCAACATTAATAGGGAGGTGGGTCATGCCCACACACTGCACTCTATAGAATGATTGTGAGGACAATATGCAA
>PVJA010032256.1:0-24192 GCA_004027025.1 Myocastor coypus | reverse complement strand
AAAAAAAAAAGATCAGAAGAAGACAGTTACAGAGACTTGGTATCAGAGCAAAGACAGACATGGGCTGTGCAGCCAGGTGGTTCCTTAAGGAGAAATTCATGGGGCAGCTGACTCAGTTTACTGTGAGTTCCAGTGCCTGGAAATTGATATAAGTATGTGAGAAATGACTAATACATGTAGCTTTTTACTCATATTGGCTTATGTACTGTCTGTAGTAACTTCATTGGGAAGTATTTATTATCTCGATTTTATAGATTAATAAATGGAGGCCCTGAGAGCCTAAAAAAAAAAAAGAATATGGGCAGAAGTAATAGCACAAAACTTCCAGAATATGGGGAAACAATCTGGCATTCACATAACTGAAGCATATAGAATTCCAAATAACATCAACCCAATGAAAACTATACCCAGTCCTATAATCGTCAAGATCCCAGAAATATAGCACAAGAACAATATACTATAAACTTCCAGAGAAAGGACACATGTCACACTTAAAGGATAATCTATCAGAAGACAACAGATTTCTTTTTGAAAACCATAGAATCAAGAAGAGCATGGAGCAGAGTACTTCAAGTCCTGCATGAAAACAAATTCCAGCCTAGACTGCTATACCCTGCAAAACGCTCTTTAAAGTTTAACGAAGAAGTGAAATTCTTCCATGACAAAGAACAACTAAAGAATTTCATGATGACAAAGTCAACTCTTCACAGAGTACTAAAAGATATCTAGAGAGGAACCAAATAACCAGAATTCCAAGAATGAGAATAGAAAGAATTCACTAAATGGGGCAAACTATTAAACTCAAGAGAAAAACGGGTAAACAATAGCAGGTAAGTAACATGTCAAGTATTGGTCAATATATCTTAATTATAACCATCAATGTAAATGGATTCAATTTACCAATTAAAAGAAATAGATGGGCACAATGGATTAGGAAGCAAAATCCAACAATATGCTGTATACAAGCAACACACCTAACTCATAAAGAAATCCATAGGCTGAAAGTCAAATGATGGAAAATGATACTGCACGTCCCAGCACCTCATGAAAAAGCAGGAGTACCAACCTCTTTGTAGATAGTCTCAACTTCAAACAAGAATGATCAAGCAAAATAAAGAAGGCCACTACATACTAGTTAGGGAAACATTCAAGAGGAAGAAGTAAGAATTATAAAGATGTACACACCCAGCACAGGAGCACCCAGCTATATAAAACAAATTTTAATGGACATAAAATTCTATATCTAATACCAAATAATTCTAAGGTTATACAATCTAGTAGAAGTAAATCCAGATGCACAAAAGAGCAGTAGTTACATATGCTCAAAAATATATGTACAATTTTAGAGTTCCTTTCAGCAAAAAATAAGAATTTTAAGCATGTTGTTATATTTAAATTGGATATCTATCCATTTACTTTCTCTACTTCAGTGCAAACTTCTCAATGCTAACATGATTTTATCCTTTTGATAAATATCTTTATTTGTACTTCAGAACTTCAAAACAAGTTTAGTGATTACTTAACATTCTTTTATGGTGCTAGTAACTGAGCACAGGGTCTTAGACACATTAAAGTGCTCTACAACTGACTACATTCCCAGCTCTAAATAGGAAACTTTTGGCAGGTAGAAAAACAGGTCTTTGTTCATAATTAATTCAATAATTATGACAATTTATTATATCTTATTTGAATCTCAAAATGAGAATGAATCATCCTTTATCTTTATAGAAATTATGATGCAGAGACTTGCCTTGCTCTCAGCCTCGATTTTCCATTTGCCACATGAGCTATTTGTTTGAAAAAGAAAATGTTAGCAATAAAATAAAAAGAAATGAATATGAAGGCAAAAATACTTGGTGATCCATTAAAACCCACAAACTATAAAGATAAAACTTTTACTTGGTGTCTTGAGTATTGCAATTCACTTGTTTTGAATCAGTGTGTAGAGGGAGAAAAGGAAAGTGGGAATTTATATAGACAAAGTGCTCTTCTTACAAGTTTGTTAAATTTGTTCAAAGGGAATTTGCTACTGAAGTTGGAATGTACATGATAGTTGAAACGTACTATATGGCCAATAGAGGGAAAAGAAAAGACTACATAAACCAAGGAAAATGACTTTAAAACCAAGGTTTGATAATTTTCTTGATATGCTTCCTAAGGCTAAATGTGAGGTGAAATCCTTCAGCGATTCTGGTCATATCCAAATATTTCAAGTCAAAAGAAAAAGACAACCAAAATTTATATTTGCAGTCATTACTTTGTATGTGTATGTAGTCTTCCATTGACTGCCATGCCGTGCCATTTGTAAAATGTCTTTTAATGCTGTTTCCCTCTGGTTTTTCCTTTTATTTTCTCAGCTATTTCAATTCAAGTCACTTGATGCACATAATTCCCTCATTCCCTGTGGCAATACTCCTTTCATGTGAAATTTTGAAACTCTGGGTTCTTTAGAAGAAGAAAAGCACAGCCGAAAAAGCCAACCAGGGTGTCAGTGAAGTGGGCTGAACTTGTATGAGCAGTGAATTCTTCAAAGTGTTTTGCTTGTGCTAGGCTCCCTGGCTCTTGATTTAACCACTGAACCCCCAGTATGGCAGCAACCACCCTAAAAAAAACAGCTAAATATTTTTGTTTCTCTCCTTCCATAGAACCAACATAAGCTTTGAAGACTGGTAAAATGCCTTAGAGGTATGAGTCTGTAGAACCCATAAATAATATGCTTAGCTTAACCCAACAGCAAGTACTAAATTTTTAATTCTAGGTCAGTTAGATCAATATACACTATAGTAAAGGACTTTTGAAGCAGACACTAATAGGTGCTACCTAATTGAATGTCTATCCAAATGTTAACAATAACTTCCAACTTGCATTAAATTTTATAGTATGAATACATAGAGGATCAAAGAAGCTTTCCAGCCTGAAGAAATAGGGCCAGTTTGCTGTCAGACATGCTATCTGAGGAGACACATGGAACAATTTATACAGCCATGCATTTGATTACTTTTTGGGAGCTGCAGGGAGCCAGGAATTTGATCAAATGTGTGTAGGTGGGACTGGGCCTCTCTGCCTGTAGCAGAAAGCTACTCTAGTGCTGAGAAAAACATCCTGTTGAGCAAAATATCCTGTCTGATTCAGGCCAGTTATTGGTTGCTGGGTAGCCTTGTGTTATGGGATGCAAACTTTGTAGAAGTATAAATAACGTATTGTTTCTGTGTGAGTTTAGTTAGTCTTGCTCATCAGGCAGGCTGACGACCACTTGTGTAAGAGGGATTTTTGCAAAGCCCGCATGGCCCCACAGACATGCCTCTGGGAAGAATGTGTCCCAAGACTCTAACTCCCAAAAAGACCACCAGAATAGAGTCTGGTTAATGTTAAACACTTACAATCTAAGTGCGGCCTGACCTATGTTCCCAGCCTGCATTCCCACGTACGTAGATAAGCCTGACCAATAGTTACAAAAGTATAACGGAATGTGTGGAATGCAACCAGACTGAACATCTGCTGTCCATATCAGGGAACTTCATTGTAGCTTAACCCTGAACCTTCTCCTAGGTACCCCCACCAATAACTGTGTAAGAAACCATTTGAATTAACCAATGCTATTCACTTTTGTAGTTGCGCTTGCTAAACTCCTCCTGCCCTTATCTGTGGGCTTAAATACATTGTCCACACCTCGCTAGGGGCTCTCTGTTACTGCGCGTTCAGAGAGCCCCATGCATGCTTGGAAAATAAAATCCCCTTGCTTTTGCATGAGAGAACGTCTCTTGGAGTCTTCCTTCACGCAGTGTGCTTCTCGACCCTAACGCCTGGCCTAACTTTTTGTCTTATCTATCTTCCTCATCCCTACCACCCTGTCTCCCATGGCTGAACCGTTTACAGTAAGATCAATGGATCCCTACATTTACGGATCCCTATATTTGGCGCCCACACAGGGACCCTGGTCCAAGGTAAGTGTGGGTGGAGGCACCACTTCCAGAAAGCACACACAAGGGGGGAAGTGGAATGGTTAGAGCCAGCAGTAGTCTGCACTGGTGTGCATTGGCACTGGCCTACCAGGTCTAAAGCTTGGGAAAGGGGCTCACTAGGGCCAGGAAGGGCTCACTAGGGACAGGAGTGGCTCACTAAGGCCAGGAGGGGCTCACTAGGGCCAGGAATGGGCTCACTAGGCCCAGGAGGGCCTCACAAGGGCCAAGAGGGGCTCACTAGGGCCAGGAGGGGCTCACTAAGGCCAGGAGGGGCTCACGAGGGTCAGGAGGGCCTCACAAGGTCCAGGAGGGGCTCACTAGGGCCAGTAGGGGCTCACGAGGGCCAGAGAGATAATGAAAAAGGATGAGAAAAAGATTTAGAAAAACGTAACAGAGCCGGGTGTGGTGGCACACGCCTGTAATTCCAGCACTTGAGAGGCTGAGGCAGGAGGATAGGTGCGAGTTCAAGACCAGTCTGGGCTACCAAAGTGAGGGAAGGCCAGTCTGAACTGCATAGCGCGACCCTGTCTCACAAAAACAAAACAAAACAAACAAAAAAACAAAAAATGTAACAAATATGATTGCATTAACGATGGGACAAACAGTTTCAAGAACCAGATACTGATAGGTGTATATAGATGTATATAGAAATGTTTGCTGTTTTTTGTTTGTTTGTTTGTTTTTGTATTTGTGCTACTTTCAAAGACTAATTTAAAGCCGTTAGTGTGGAGAACTGTTTTAAAATCAAGTCCCAAATGGAACAAGGTGGGTAAAGTAAATGTACAGCAGGTAGAGCTTAAGCCCTCTAGCTTTGCTCTATTAGAGAACAAAAGAAAACATTATTTTAAATCTGGAGCCATTGATTCCAAGCAGTAGAGCGCTGCCAGGGCTAGGGGGATGAACTGGTCTTTGGGAGGCTTCTGTGCTCTGATCTTTGGCACACTCAGCTGGGATTCCCCAGTCACCTGCAGATATGTTTGCCTCATCCAGCCACAGAGGTTGATGCCTATCAACTACAGTCCTGTGTGTCTGGTGCTATGTAGGGCAGTCATGAGTATGGTAGCCTGTGACCTTGGTGTTGGCTATTCACGATGCTGGCATTGCAAATGTTTTAAGCTCAAGATAGTGTTTATGGTTAATATCTGGAAAAAACTGAAACACCCAATGGTTTTTATGAAGTCACAAGCCGCAGTCCTGACCAAGGCAGCTCAGGAAAATTTCACTTGAGTCATAGATTTAAACTAAGTTGTAGGTCTTCATAAATCCTTATCTTTTAAAACCTTAAATCTCCCTTCACTTTGAGTTTAGTAGAAGTGCTAGGACAACAGACTATGACCCTAAATGAGTTAAAAAAAATAGCTAAAACAGGTTCAAATCCAGGAGACTATTGTGGAAATACCATTTAGATAGCAGGAAACAGGCAGGAAATGTGTCTTCCAATTTAACAATTACAAAGGATTTGCTAATTGGAAAGGATACCTTTGCTAGCACAATCAACTGACCTTTGCATTGCAACTATGTAGCAAACTACGAGCTCTAACTTTAGGGCCTAGAGGAAACTCCCTAACAAACCTTTCCCAGATTGTGCTGCAGGTTTGTTGCAAGCTACTAAGACTATCAGTGACAGACAAGCTAACAAAATAATAGTCCAATAATGGGCCTTCAAAAATAAACAATATTCTTCATATGTAAGACACTTGTAAGTTCTACAAAAGATGAAAGTACAGCAGCAGAAAGCCAATTCCATAGAATAACAGCAAAAAGGATAGGAAGAGTCCTTTGGAGAGATCTCCATACTGGACAATGGAAGGGACCCAGTCCAATACTAACCTGGGGCAGAGGGTATGCTTGTGAGTTTTTTTTTTTTTTTTTTTTTTTTTTTTTTTTTTTTTTTTTGAGAGAATGCTAAATGACCTGTTTGGGTACCAGAACATGCTATTAGGCTATACCATGAAGCCAGATCAGGGAAAAAAGTAAAAAACTAGGAGGCCAAATCCAGGCAGGGACCTACTGAATGAACTAACAAAACGGAAATCTAAGGTTTAAACAGATGGTAAAATATATAATGACAATTGAACTAAAAGTTACTAAATATATATATTTTTTTTTAATTTTTTTTAATTTTTTATTATTTATTTATTTATTTCTTGTTTCAGAACCTTTGTTTGTTTATTCACTCATTTTTATGGCTGGCTCAGCCCACCCCGAGGGCAGGGCTGGTGCAGCATGTGGTGCCGGGGATCGAACCACGGTCCCTGAAGCTGCCCAAGCTTTCCCAAGCAGGCGCTTTAGACCACTGAGCCATCCCGCCAGGCCCCACTAAATATATTTAGATATGAGAGATTTTATTTTTTCAAAAATTTTCTGATAAGAGATCTCTTTATTGATAACAAAATCTGACTAGTCTAGTTATCATTATAAAAAGTGCAATAGAGTTAATATAAGTTAATCTGGCCAGATATATAGTCAAGTGCACTCATAGTTTTGTAAAGATGGCCAGTTGTGTGTAGTGTGTTGTTACCTGCCTGTGTGTGTCATTATGTGAACAGCTGTTCCCTCTTTTTTTGTTGTTGTTTTACCCTTTTTATCTTTTTGGTCAATACAACATGGAATATACAGGCTTTAAAATCATGCTCTTTTTAAAGTTACCAGCTGGTCTAACTCATATCAAAATTGGTTTATACAGTTTATCAAAAGGTTTAAATTAATTCAGCTTTTGATGAGAAAAAAAAAAGGTTTAAAAATTATTGAGAGTCCTATTGATGAGTAGGAGGTGTGGTCAACCTTTTGTTCAGTAATGAGGAGCTCCCAGTAACCTCCATAGTCTCTTAGGAGACAATAAATCAGTCAGTGGTTTAAAGATAAGTCTTTCAAAGAAAAAAAAAGATTGGGCTCTCTCTTAAAAATGGTTTTGTTATTGAACTAAATTAAGAAACAAAAGATTGCACATGCCTGTGGTAATTCATTATTGTTAGTCTCATGGTGTTCAACATGTATCCATGATTCCAAGTGTACAGGTCTTCTACTATGTTAAACAAAGATTGCTTATTGTGGTAAGACTTTCAAATTAAAAAAAAAATGGAGAAAAAAAGTAAAAGCCTTGTGATATGTGTCTCATTTAGGATAATTAGGTGAAAAATTTATACATATCAGATAAAGAAGATTGGTTAGAAAGATTGTGTTATGTTAAAATGGAAACATAAGCATGTTGCAAAATGTCATAAGAATGGCATGCTATAATGTTGTATATGATTTGATTTCAAAAGTTTTGTGTAAAATCGTGTAATTATTGTTTGTTAGGTGTTTAATATTCAGATAGATAATAATGTTAAGTTACTGCCTCTGTTACAGAGTAATATCATTAAGCTTTTCTTCTTTAACAACTAAGATTTGCAGACTAAAAATTGGAGAAATAGATGGGCTAAAAGAATAGGCAATATTTTGGCCCTAGCCCCTCAAGATCAGTAAAGACTCAGGACATAGGAGAAACTCTGCTGTGACAAGAAGATCATGGAGACACAGAGAAAAGTGATCGACGACATAGAGTGTGCCTGAGGAGAGTCATGTCCGGAGAAAGAATCTTTCAGGCCCTCAGAGAGCAAATTGGCCAAGCAATGGCCATGACTCATCCAGATGGTTGACACTGACAGAAGATCTACAAGGTGCTATACACAGTTCCAAAGATCAGTCCTGAGATTGTGTTGACCTTGTCAGATAACAAAAATTATACTCTTATTCATGTAGGCCTTGCTTTAACCTGGTCTGAAACATCCAGCAGAAAAATATAACCATGAAGTATAAAAGTAAGGTCATAGTAATATGCTAAGCTCTAAAAGGCTCAAGTAAACTACAACTGAAAATTATCAGCTATGCTAAAAACATACTACTCTTGTGCACTGTTGGACTATATAGGGTTGGTTACATTGAATTCAGCTACCTACAATCATTGAACTACATCAAATATAAAAAGGTCCTTTAAAAGGACTTATCCAAATTCCACTTCTCCAATCTCAATGAAACATCCATCTTTGACAAAACAATATAAGAAAGGGGGATACGTTGTGAGCCACAGGAAGCTAGGAATTTAATCAAGTGTAGTTGGTGGGACTGGGCCTCCCTGCCTGGAGCAAAAAGCAACCCCAGTGCTGAGAAAGTCATCCTGTTGAGAAACACATCCTGTTTGGTTCAGGCCAGCTATTGGCTGCTGGTAGCTTTGTGTCATAAGATGCAAACTTTGTGGAAGTATAAATAAAGGATCATTTCTGTGTGAGTTACGTTAGTCTTGCCCATCAGGCAGACTGATGACCACTTAGCCCAGCTTTTTGTCTTCTTTTCTATCTTTATTTATTTATTTATTTATTTTTTTATTTTTTTGAGACAGGGTCTCGCTATGCAGTTCAAGCTGGCCTTGAGCTCACTTTCGTAGTCCAGGCTGGTCTCGAACTTGCACCGATCCTCCTGCCTCAGCCTCCCAAGTGCTGAGATTACAGGCATTTTCCACGATGGCCGGCTTCTTTTCTGTCTTTCTCATTCTTACTGCCTTGTCTCCCCCGGGTTGAACCGTTTGCAGTAAGATCAAAGGTTGCCTACAAAGTTCGTCACTTCCTCATGCCATCAAGCTGGGCAGTAAACCTTTAACACAGGAGAATTTGGAAAGCTTTCCAGGTCCACACTGTCCTAGTAACACTAATTCATTTAAATAATGTTCTATATTCCATGGGAAATGTGCTACACACCTAAAAGTGTGATATGGTTTTGTTGTTTCTAAACACTATATTTACTACTTTTCAAAGGCTGTCATAGCAAATTTTCACAGAAGTTTATAGCTTAAGACAATATTGATTCTGTCTCAGTTGTAAAAGTCAGAAGTCTTAAATCAGTTTCACTGAACTGAAATCAGGTGTTAGCGACACTGGGCTCACTCTGAGTCTCCAGGGAATAATCTGTTCCTTTGTCCAGATTCTGGCCACTGCAGGTATTTATTGACTCATGGATATACTGCTCCTGTCTCTCTCTCCTCCTCTTCTTTATGTGTTCTACGTTTCCTTCTACATCTGTCTTTTAAGTATGCATGTATGACTTTTAGGGTCTTCTGGTGATCTTCTTTTCTTTGATTAACAAAACTATAAATTTTGATGTATTAGTATTGTACCACAATTAAGTCAAGCTAATTCACTCATGTGTTATGCTGAATATTGATTTTTGTAAGGGAAACACTTAGGTATTTTCTTAGCAATTTTAAAATATAAAACATATTATTATTAAACTTACCTATGATGATAAAGAATAGGTCTTTCAACTTAGATTCATCTTGGTTAAATGAAATTTTGTGTCCATTTGACTCAGATCAAGTGTATGAACACTGGAATAATCTTAATAGCTGTCTCACTGAAGACTTGTGTAACGTCCATACTTTTTAGTTACAATGCTTTCTTCTAGTTCTATTTTTATGATTAAATTTATTACATGATTGAAAGATTTTTACCTCCTTGTGACATAATGTGTTAAAGCTATGAGACTTAAGGGAAGATTGGTGTGTCATTCACATTATTACTCTTTCCAGCACAGCATGTGGAAGCAATACTTTTACTTCTCTAGGTAAATGTGCATTTCACATGTACAGGCTGGCTTCACCTTCAGTGCAGTTGCAGCTCATTACCTTTGACCCCAGTGTATGTGAGTAAAGATTGTAAACATAATGCAAAAAGTGGTCACTTCTAGAGATATGCATCTTAAATTTATCACATACTCCTGCAGTCTCCATCACTTAAGTCTTCTCAGTGAAACCTAGAAGATATGTGTGTGAGTGTATGTGTGTGTGTGTGTGTGTGTGTGTGTGTGTGTGTGTGTGCATATGTGTGCATGTGACTGTGTGATGTGACTATGAAGTGTGGAGTTTTGGAGTCTGAGAAGTCTCTTGATACGCTATTTACAACTTCTAGATGCAGAAACAAATGATGGTAGATCCAGCTCGAATGTGAAGGACTGAGAGACGATGGTATAAAATCTAATCCAAGTGCAGGAAAGGGGGGATGGGATATTCCAATTCAAGAAGTGAAGCTAAATACATTAGCAGATAAGTGAAAAGCAAATTGCTTCTTAATTCAAACTTCTGATTTTGGTGTGGTCACTTATATTGTGGGAAACAATCTAGGACTTTAATGAGTTAAAAGTTTACATGCTAATCTCATGGGGAAACATCCTCCCAGACAGATCCAGACCAGACACAATTAATCTGTTAAATATATGATCACATATAATTATAAGATCCTGAGTTGATGATATGTAAACAGATTTAGCCTCATGTGATTTCCTTCTTTTCACTGATCATTGTGGTCCTGAAGTATTAGGGCATTTTACCTTCACACCTCCAATCATCAACGATCAAACCTGAATGTACATATGCAACATATAGCTTATATGCATTAAAACTGAAATTTGAAGCTGTTTTTTTGTTGTTGCTGTTGTTGTTGCTGCAGGACCAGGGATTGTACATGCACAATTTGTGATAGCCAAATCATGCAAACAAAGAAAATGCTGATCATCTGAAGACTGTTTGAAAATGATGTGGTGTTTTATACAATGGACTATTATCTAGCTATAAAGAGTAATAAACTAGAATACTTCATATACGTAAAACAAACAAACAAACAAACCTGTAACTCAGCAGTAAGACAACTGCCTGGGATTTTCAAGGCCTTGAACTCAATTTAAAGTGTAGAAGGGGAACAAAAGAGGCCCAAAAATTAAACAGGGTTTAATTATAACTTTTGCTTCTGTTACCTCATTATCATGAGTTATAGATATGCAATTTTTGTAACTAACAAGTTATCAGAATAGACCAACATTTACCAGCCTTTCTCCCTTGTAGGAACTCACAGTAAAAGACGATGGGTTTTTCATTTGTTTTGTTTTGTTTTGCTTTGCTACAAGGACTCACTGTAATTTAGACTGTCCTAGAACTCACACATCACCTGGGCTGGCCTCAAACTCCCATGAAACTCTCCTACCTCAGCCTCTCAAGTGCTGTTACAGCTGTGCACTGACCATGTATTTTCTGCAGTTCCTGGAGTAGCTAACATAAACGTATACTAGGCTTGAACTTTTCACACATACTTAGTTTCTAGAGCGGTGTAATGGCCAAAATGGAGAACAGTGACAAAAAAGGCAGTTTGATTTAGCTTGGGTTGCTAAATTTATTCAAAAGGAAATGTGAAATTTTGTTTAATTTTCATTGTTTTATATTCATACAGTTTTGCTTTTCATGCAAGAGTTGCAGCTAAGGCATTTTTATATTTGCACATAAAAGGATTTTTCTATGCTATTTTTCTAATCTAAAAATTTGTATTTTCTTAAATTGCCATTTATTTCACTGTATAGACAATATTATTGATTCATGGGTGGCAGAACTTTTGGGAATTAAATTTATATTCAGTGCACTCCCAGGTAAGTTTATTTTGACCCTCATATTTACAAAGATTAAAAGCATATTTCAAAAATTATGCCTGCTTTCATCAATCCCACACAAAGCTGTCTGATGTAACCTGGGATGATGTGTTTGATCGTAGTCCTGTTAATGAATTTCTATTCATTTCTTAGCAAATGTATGGGAAAAAATTTAGGTTTGGTTATAGGCTCTTGATCTTTGTCTTAATCTCCAAAATTGCTCTTAAAATTCTTGGAATGCTTTCCCTGAAAGGAGTGTTATTTGTTTGCTTAGAGGTTTTGCTAGTATAAAAATGTGATTTAGAGTAGGTGTGGATAAGGCAGATGGTCTAGTGATGTTACTTGACATAGGAGCTTCCAGTGATATATGTGCTCACACTCTCCCACGACTAGCGAGCCCTGAGGACAGTTAATTATGTTTATGTAATAGAAACTCCATTGAATCTGCACACTAAGACCTCATCGAGACTCCTTGGTTAATGCTACTATTATATTCATAGATTCTTGAAGAGGAACAAGAGAACAGTGGCATCCCATGGGTGGAACTTCTTGCACTGAACAGGGATTTTCTTGCGGGCTCTAGCCTGTATCCTTTAGTTCAGTAAGCCATAAATACACGTGTGACTATGTTCCTTGATGTCTTTAAGCTGCTTCAGCAATTTAGTGAAAATCATGTTTCTTTTTAGAGCCCCTAACCTACAGTTATCAGAAGGAAAGATAGCCTTGTGGAGTAGACTTCCTCTTTTACAGACCTCCAGTGATAAAGATAGGTTGTTTTTTCCCTTAAATAAGGTTTTATTATATAGTTCTAACTAATCCTAAATTCACTCCATAGGTCGGGCTGAACTTACACTTGTGCCAATCCTGTGTCCTTAGTGCTGAGACTGCGAGTATGTGTACCCATACATGACAATGATTATATACTCAACTATAAATGTTTCATTATCAATTTTTTATTGTTTGTACTTTTTGTATTTTATTAGCACATTTTTGCATTTCATGATTGCCTTATTTATGGGGATTGTGATATGTTTATAACAACTTAATTATATTTCTATTCTCTTTTGTGCCTCTCTTCTGTCTCCCTCTACCTCCTTCTAAAATAAAGCAAAGACTAGATTCTGAGACAGAAGCAGAAGCCTATCATTAGCCATTCCCAGAGCATATCATTGAAAAACAGACACTACAGAGGACTCCACATTTGCCACAAAATCGTCCACTATAATCAACCCACAAGCCTAAGCATGTGTGTGCACCTGTGTGCTTGTGCGCGCGCACACACACACACACACACACACACACACACAGAATGAAGCAAAACAGAAATAATAATGAAAGGAGCATGAGAAAACAAGGCAGCAAAACATCTCACAACTACCCCAGGCTTCTCCATGTGTCACTGGGGGTGAAGAAATACAAATCATGGGGCAGAACTGTTTGAAAGGTGGGTAGATGAGATGAAGAAAAGATCGAGTTTCTCAGTAGATTCAGAGAAGATGTAATAAAATGGACAATGAATCTAATTTTTAAAAGTCAACATTGTTATGGGAGACTCTATAAAAAGCTCCATGAGCTAAGCAAGATTACACAAAGCACAAATGTCCAGGATATGAAAGAATTAGAGCTCATAAAAAGGAACCAAACCAAAATCAGAAAATGAAAGATGAGTAGTGTTGGGATAGAGTGGCAGAAGCAGTGGACAGCATTACGGTCAGTGATCAGTTATTGAAGGATATTCTAAAAGCAGGAGACTGCCAGGCTGGTGGTGTATGCCTGTAATCTCAGGCCTTGGGAGGCAGAGACAGGCGGACTTCTGTGAGATGCAGGGCTTCCTAAGCCGCACAGTGACTTCAAGGCCAATCTGTGCTGCAGAGTTTTGATATCCTGCTTCAAAAAGTAAATAAAATAAGACACATACACAAAAGAGAGATCATGAAAAATGTATCAACCAATTGCAAAATGATGCAAAGAGGACTGATTTAAGGTTAGTTAGAATTAATGGAAAATCTGTGGACAGAAATAAAAGCAGAAAAGTTTTCAAATATGAGAAAATATTTTAATATTAAGTGACACCTATAGAACTCCAAATAGCCAAGATTAGAGACAAGCCTCTCCACAACACATCACGATCAATATCCTAGTAGTCCAAATCAGGAACAAAGTCTTAAAATCTATCCATCTGTCAGTCTATCTGTGTGCGTGTGTGTGTGTGTGTGTGTGTGTGTGTGTGTGTGTGTCGTTCTGTCTGTCTGTGATCCAAGTACTTTCCAGCCCCAGTCTAAAGTTATTGTCCAATGAAGTACACACATTGTTCATTCTATCTTCAGTCAACTTTCACCTTGATAGACTCCATATCATTTTATTTGGGTAATAGGGCACAGACAATATGATACAAGCAGAGATGCGCAAAGTTCTCACATTTAGATCTTTCCCTTTCAGTCACTTTAAACCAACTGCACTGCCCCGTTAACACATCTGAGCTATGTTGTAAATGGAAAACCGGCATGTGGTAATCTGGTGGTCTTTACTGCCTGGGCTACAGCCTGCCAACCTTGGGAAAGATCACACTAGGTTAGATAGCAGGCAAGTGACCTACCAGTTAAATGAAGATGCATAAGCAATCTCAAGTTACCTCATTATTTACAATTTAAATCTCAAGAAAGGGCTAGAATTAATCTATTATGATACAACACACATAGAGCCCAAGAAGATAGTTGCATTTCTAGCTCATATTGTCATCATAGACGTTATGCAGGGAGTAAGAAAGTAAGGTCCTAATATAAATATTATTTACAGAAAAGAAGTTCATTTATTGAAAGGCATACAGCCTTAAACTTAAAGGCTATTGCATTCATTTATTATTTACCCATTTCATTTCCTGTTTTTGGACTTATATTTACCATATCTAGATTATACCATATATGCAGTAGAGCATCATATTTGTAAGCAGACAATAAGAAAGCAGAGCAGTAATATTCTAACTGGATCCAAAACCTACTGCACTAATTTTGTTCTTGGCTTTTTGACCTCTTGCTTACAAACCTTTGAATAGCAACAGAAGAGCAGTAGTTTCTTATCAGCAGGGGTATTAGACGAATGAGTGCACAAGGAATAGTAAGGTAAATGTAACACAGGATTGTAGATATTATGTCTAGAAAATCTATATCATTTTAAGTTTTATAATATGATGCCTTCAAAAAGTTAAAGATACTAAATCTCATTCTTCATCAATCTACTAATTTATGTAACTCAAACCTACATCTGTATGTTGAAGTCCTAAAAACAATTTGATGATTGAAGATAGGGCCTTTAAAGGGAAAATTATCATGAGAGTTCATAAAGATAGTCCCCTAGTCCATCAGAACTGCTGTCTTTATAATATGAGAAGGAAATCCATTGATCCTTTTCTCCCACAAAGGAGCACAGAGGAAGTCTGTAGTGAAAACATAGTGAGAAGACAGCCTTCTGCTGTCTAAGGAGGGAGGCCTCCCAAGAGACTAAACCTGCTTTCATTTTCATCTTTAACCTTCAGAACAGTAAAAAAATAAATTCCTGTTACTCAAGACCCCTGGTCTAGGACTTTGTTGTTATATATCATATGGAATAACACAGCACCTGTTGGTGAAATGGGTCTTTATATATTTATGCTGGTGTTTTGATTCTACTCATGGAATATTCCTTTGTTGCTATTAGAAACTGCATGATGTTTGTGTTCCAGAAACCTAATTGAAGTTTATGGATCAGTTTAATTAGAACTTTTAATGATATATTGAGTAATGGAAAATTCATTATCATCAACCCTTTTAAAAATGATAATTAAGACTATACTAATCCTTTAATTATATTTAGCTTTGTTTTATGGGCTTTAAATAAGATAAATAATAAATACTGCTTTTGAAGCTCCATATACATCCTAGAGACTACTATCAGGATTGAGATAAAAAATGAAGACAAATTGAAATAAGGACATATTTCATGTGTGTATCTGAATGTTTTGTTGCTCATACACATAAAAAGGAATACTCAACATGTAAAAATACAACGGGTGCTACAGTGACTACTATACTGTGAAAGGATATGTTATTACTTTCCTTAAGATGCTTTGCCGTTTTGTCTCTATTAAAACGTACATAAAGTGCCAGTGATGTATATATGTCTGAGATGTTTGTGTAGATTTTAATGGAAAAAAGTGGAAGTGGGTGAAAATGAATTGCCATTTGGAATATTTGAAACATTACTGCACTGGGTTGGATAGGTCTGGAATCCCAAGACTCTGGAGGCTGAATCACAAGGATCACCATGACTCTGAGGCCAGCTTCACCTGCATAGTAAGTTTAAGGTTACTCGATGCTATACAGCAAGAACACATCTCAAAAAAACATGGAATAATGAGAATGAGATGTCATTTTAATGTACAAGCATAACAACATTTGGAAGCAAAGGCACAGTTTCCTCATGCATGTGCACATGATAGAGGCCTCTTCTGAGAGACCAAAAAGGTATGAATCAGGCAATGCATGAAAACATCAGTGAGAAATCCTTGAAGACTTTCTTTTTGGAGATGAGATACCTAGAGACAGAAAAAGTATAAAATAGTAGGGTTCTCTTTACTTCTAGCTGACTGTATAGTGAAATCTGATATACATGTAGCATAAATCTATACCATTTTAACCATAGAAGTTCTTTTTAAAACCTGCAAAAAGGTACTTTATTGGATGTTAAATCATTTTATCATTGTTGTAACAGAGTACAACCTATTGGGGAACTTACAATGAAGAGAAATTTATTATCATGTAGATCAGTGAGTGGCTGGCATCTCACCAGAGAAGATTTACTGCCATGACAGAAGGAAGAAGAGAAAAAGGGAGAGAGAGAGAGAGGAGGCACCAAATATCTGTTTACAAGGATCCATTCCTACAATGGCAAACTCCCTCAAAGGATAATGGGATTAATCCATTCAGAAAGGTAGAACCCTCATCCCTCAGCAGTTAATTCAATTTTTCACTTTTCAAAATGGTACTATTTCAACAAGCGTTTGTGAAGGAACAAAATGTAAAAATGGCATTCTTTATCTGTCCATTATGTTTCCATCTAATTTATTCCTCACATTTGAAATATGACTAGTCCATCCCAATTTCACCGAAAGTTTTAATTTTTTTCCAGCATCAAGTATAAACCCACAGTATGATTTAAATCAAGTATGATTGAGGGCCGACAAGATAGCTCAGCAGACTAAAGCTTCTGCTTAGGTAAGCTTAGGCAAAGCACAGCTAGATCCTCGGGCACTATGTGCCAGACAGGCTCCACCTCTTGGGAGGGCTTCGGAGGCCAGAGTCTGGGTACAATGACACACACCTGTAATCCCAGAGCTGGACAAGCTTAAAGTAACAGGATCACCATGAAGAAGCAACACTAAATCTTAAGATATCGGAACAATCTTTGATAAAACACAAAACTGTCTGGACACAGTAGAACAAGGATTTGGCCTGAATGCTCCAAGCATCCCCACTCTTGTAGCTTTGCTCGACTCCATGCATATAACAGTTGTCATGACTGTCATATCTAATATTTTCAGCTTTCCTAGTCTGATGTTCCACACTGGTGTAGCAAGATAGTCAGTGTCTGCAGAGAGAGAGAGAGAGAGAGAGAGAGAGAGAGAGAGAGAGAGAGAGAGAGAGAGACAGAGAGAGAGACAGAGAGAGAGACAGAGAGAGAGACAGAGAAAGAGACAGAGAGAGACAGAGAGACAGAGAGACAGAGACAGACAGAGACAGAGACAGAGAGAGACAGAGGGAACAGAGGGACAGAGACAGACAGAGACAACATTATGAGTGCAGGGGCCGGTGAGATAGTCCAGTAGTCTAAAATGCCTGCCTAGGCAAGCTTTGGCAAAATGCAGAGGCTATGGTTCGATAACCCAGTACCACATGGTATACCAGCCCTGCCCCCAGGATGGGTTGAGCTGGCCACAATAGTAATAATAATAATAATGATAATAGATAATAATAATAATTGAGGATAATTATGAGTACAATTTTTATTTTCTTCTGAGGTAGTCAGATACTTAAAAGCTGTGATTTTTCTTTTATTTTTATCAGTTAAATGTTCCTTTTTATTTTTGCAGTATCATTTTATACAAAATCAATAGAAGTATAAGTGTCTTAAGTCTACAGTTGAATATGTGAACAGATAATTTGTACATGTCATCAGTCCAGCAATTTCACATGATAAATTAAATGACTTAAAAATATTCTTTCTAAATGAGCATTCCCTTAACTCTCAGGTTAAAATCCTAACTAGGGATATTTCAAAGTACCAAATTAAAACTGTATAACTTACAAAAACCATTTAATAGCCTAATTTACAATCTTTGACTTTCAGAGCTCTACGAGAAACCAAACTTAAGTTCGACATACTGATAAAAAAAAAAAAAAAAAAAAAAAAGCAGAAAGCAAGCTTTCAAAAAATTACCCAGAGCGTCTGCCTCTGAGAATACTGTTGGATACCTGCAGAGAAAGCTAGTTTTACATCAGTCCCATGAAAGCAATTAGATCTCAGCTCAGATCTGTGCATTCATGGACAACCAGAGTAGCAGTAGCAGAGTTAAAGAACTCTGGTTAGTCTAATTTGGAGCAAGGAAATTGGTGGGCATTAACTGCCTAAATTTATTTCTGGGTTATTTCAGATTCAATCTGTCTCAGATTAAAGTCCACTTACATTTTAAAACATGCAGAATACACACTGTACAAATAAGGCAAAAATAACTACTCACCATGAGATAAGTGAATTATTACCAGAGACACCATCCAAGCTGAAGTACATACCACAAGCGCTGTGCCTGACTGGTCTTCCCAGGGCCAGGCAGACGCAAATTTCTCTTAAGTGGCTGCCAGCTGACAGCTCATGGCCCAGAAGTCACTCAGGTTTTCAGTCAAACAAGCTTCCAAATCAAATTTATCTTCCACTTGGCAGTCTGTGTGTCTGACTTTGGTGGGCATACCAAAGGATACATCAAAGTTATCCTGGGAGCACGCCTGGAACAAAGCTACTTTCTATGAATTCAGTTTCCATTTTCCCCAGGTCCTCAGGGCATATACAGATCACATCCTTCTGCATCCAGAGGGTCGCAAACATGCAGTGTCACCTTCCAGAGCTTGATCTACTTGTCCAAGGATCTCCTTCTATACTTGTTAAATTTGCTGGGGATCTTTGTGTGGATGCCAGGTTGTCAAAGATGTCTGGGGACTTCTTTAATATAGAGACCTGATCATAGCCAATGGTGTTCTTCCCAGAGTTGATCTGCTTCTGTCTTCTCCTGAGGACACTTTCTTCTGTCTGCACATTAGCAGGCATCCCACATGTAGATGTCTTCTGACTTTCCAATGAAGACGTTCTCCTCCAAAGTCATTTATGAGAAGTTTTCTTTTGTATCTTGTAATTTCTTTGTTAACTCGGGTCCTCATTTCATCTTCTTCAATTGCACTTGCCCAGTCTGAGATTTTAGATTGAGGTTTATGGGCTTTAGGAGTCGTGAAGCTGGAATCCCCGGGCGGGCCTCATGGCTAGCAGACATGGCAGACAACTGACGTGAGGTGTAGTAGTAATGAAGGAAAGGATGAAAGCTGTGAGTTTTGGAAATGAATGACTTCACTTGGGTCTCATGATATCCTATGAGTGATTAGGAGGGGAAACAAATTTGATCTTCAACTTATATCTATTCATTATCACAAAATTTTGAATAAACTATGTTCAGCTCTGTGTGTCAGCTCATGAATCTTTTAGGAAGTGCCTGTCTAAAACTTGGCAATACAAGATTGATTAGCTCTAAAGTTTTATAACTTTCCTCATCTCTTTTCAAGACCAGTGACATCAAGATCAGGGATAGCTGAATATCAGTGAGTGCCAAATACTCAAATGATTGCCTTAAAGACATAGTCGTCCTAGATTGCAGTAGAGCACCTACAAAATTCACATGTCCCAAGCAGAAACAGTCATCTCATCATCTTCTTTGCAATAAAGACTCATCTTTTGTATGATGCAGCCCATCTTACAAGTCTAGAACTGAGAGAATGATGAAATAGGTTCCACTATACCCCAACAAATCTTTGGTATCTATTCCCTTCCTTTGGTTGACAAAGTAGCCTGATTTCGTTGGAGTTGTACACCTTTCAGCTCCTCAAAGTAAATTAAGTTGCCTTCATTTTATTTTTTAAGTCTACCTACTGTACCTACCTTTGTCTCACTGATGCATTATGAAATACTTTCCTGCCATGGGGTGCCAAGGAATTACCTGAGGTAAGTTGTGCTTCCCCATACTTTCTGTAAGGGGTCTTCTCAGAATCTGATCGGGGAAATCAGTTATGTGTTTTTGTGGTCCCAGGAGAGTAACCAACGCCACAACCCCACTAGGCTGAGTGTTGACTCTGCAGGAGTTTGACATCTGGTAAGTCCCTACTTGCACCTTCAGGCTTTTTCATATATCCTTTAAGATCTGGGTGGAATCAATCATAACTCCATAGTTTGCACATTTCATGCACCTGTAGCGTTATCACCACGTGGACCACATCAAGTGAATTATCTGAAACATCTAACTCAGTGCTGTGAGTTGCACCTAAATCTAGTGGAACTGAAGCAGCTGATAAACACTTACATAAAATATGAGGATTGAAGTGGCCCCACAAAATGAGCCTCTTAAAAGGCCAAAGCTATCCCTCACTTTAGTCATTCTGCCCTTCTGGAGAGGAAACTTTAAAGATCTCCAAAATGCATTCAGGGCCACTATTACGTTATCCTGATAATTAGAACCTATCTTCTGTGCTTCCTAATCCTTTCATTACATGGCTGTACTCTCATTATTCTATCTTGAAAGTCCTTTTATTTTCTGTTTATGCCTAGGTTGGGAGTGTCCCAAATTTTTGTATCCAGATTCAGTTTTAATTAAAAATTAGTCTTTAAATGGTTACTTTCCTTCTCATTTTGTTGTATGCAATTAAAAGAAGCTACACAATTTTTTTTTTGAGACAGGGTCTCACTGTGCAGTTCAGGCTGGCTTTGAGCTCACTTTTGTAGCCCAGGCTGGTCTCGAACTCACAACGATCCTCCTGCCTCAGCCTCCCAAGTGCTGGGATTACAGGCGTGAGCCACCACGCCCGGCAAAGCTACATAATTTCTTAAGGATAAAGAAATGGAAGTTACCTCTACCTCTACCAGATAAACAAGTCTATCATTGAATCCAGGTTCTGGACATAATTCAGTGGAATTCTTTAACACTTCCTATCAAGAGTAGCCTTTAGTTTATAACTGGATATTTTCTGTATACTTCTAACATCTTATTAGAATGTTTTTTAATGTTCATAGTTTTATGATCATTCTGATCAGAAATTACCTGAGTTATCTGAAAATGTTTACACTTTCAATTTCCTTCTGAGACCTCATCAGATTCACCTTTGGCCCTTCATTTACGGCAAAAAATAATTGTCAATGTCCACTTTTAAAAACTTTTTCACCTCTACCTACTACCCAATTCCAAACTAATTTCCATGTTTAAAGGTATTTATCAGAGCAGCAACATCAGTTATTGATGCCAATTGCCTATCTTAGTTCATTTGATAATGCCATAGCAAAATACCACAAATTTCATAGTTTAAATACTAAATAGGCATTCATTTGCTGACGATCTGAAGGTGAACAATTTTAAGATTAAGTTCATGGTGGCTGCAAAAGTATTCTTTCTTTGCATTATCTTCCCTAACGAAAGGGCAGAAAGAAAGTAAGACAAAATAGTCTACCATATTCTTTTATAATGAAACCACTTCCACAGTACGGGCCTTGATCCATTCATGAGGGGAAGTGCTCATGGCCTAGTACTTTCCTAAAAATTTTATTTATCAATATGGTTACAATTTGCTCTCTGTGAAAATCTGAGAGAATGTTTTCGCGCTAAGTGACTCTCCTGAGGCACACTATATATCTTTGAGCCCTTTCCTCTGTGGCCCCAAAATCTCCTTGAACACCACTGAGTTATAGGATGCTACAGTAGAGGTTCTTTTATGTCCTTACTCCTTATTAACATAGAAAGCCTGGAGCCAAAGTCTTGGCTATCTTTGTAGCCCTTCTTTTTCTCTAATTTTTTTTTGTCTGCAAACTTAAGTGAGTCATCCAAATGGCTGACACTGACAAAAGTTCTACAAAACATTATACACAGTTTCAACATAAATTCTGAGATTTGGCTGACTTTATCAGGTATAAAAGTTATATTTTTTGTTATATAGTTCTTGCTTTAACTTAGTCTTAACCATACAGTACAGTTTAACCACAAGGTATAAAAAGTAAAGCCATATTAATATGATGATTTGTAAAAGGCTCAAGCTAACACCTTCCACATTGTCAGTTCTGCTAACAACCCACTACTATCATGGACTATTGGACTACACATACATATAAATACCCTCCTTTCTTTATATTGAATTATTTTTTCTCCCATGTACTTGTGCAGTTCTCTGTGCATAAAGTCTTATAGCTTCTACTAGGTTCCCATTAAAATAATTTTAAAAATATCTTCCTTTTCATAATTAAGAAAATTCTCAGCGGCTGGGCGTGGTGGCTCACGCCTGTAATCCCAGCACTCGGGAGGCTGAGGCAGGAGGATCCGTGCGAGTTCGAGACCAGCCTGGGCTACAAAACTGAGCTCAAGGCCAGCCTGAACTGCATAGTGAAACCCTGTCTCAAAAAGGCAAAAAAATAGATAAATAAATAAATAAATAAAAAATAAAAAATAAAAAATAAAAAAATTCTCAGATACAAATGGCAATTGTGAAGATTAAACTACGTAAATGACACATGATTAATTGATTAATTGTCAAGATGAGTGGGAAATGCCCAGTTGAATTGAGTCAGCTTGGTTCTCAGAATATAAGACCCACTCTAAGAATGATTATCATCAAAATAATATAAAAAGAGGACAATGGTATAAAAGAAGGGAAAGGGATATGATTTTTCTGAGGAAGAACTTTGACTGTTTTCTCTGGGGAAGCTCCTGACCTCATCACAAAAGATAGCTGCTTCATCATCGCTTCATCATCATAGATGGTTGCTCCTCTCTTCAGAGGAGCGCCTCTTTGCATTCACGTTGAGTACCCTGTCTGGCTTTGGGTGCAGATCTTTCACGTTCTGCCACCAGCCTTTCAGTCCACTGGAACAGACTCAAATTTATAGTCCCGACCCTTCCACCTCCTGGTGCAGACCTGTGGGTCTCTCATCAGAGATCCTTCTGCCCTCTGATGTGGTTTCTATGGGACATCTCCGTGGAATCCAGGTCTTTAGTTGGATCCTTCACATCTGCAGCACAGGGACAGATCTTCTGCACTCCTTAACACGTGAGACGGTGGGTGGCCACTGTAGGGCAATCTAGTAAGTCCCTGTGATGTGCATTAAATCTCACTCAGAGCACATGCAGTCTTTTGAAGAGGCTTGCACAGCCTTGCAAACACTAGTAACCACCAATTAATACAAGGACTGAAATAGAAAATGATGTCAGGGTGAGACAACTACCTTTTTTATTTTAATTGTCTTTGGACACTGCATCTTATACTTTTGTGTTAATTACATAACTAATCAGGCCAACATCTTTGATTTCTAATTCTGAATGAATTTCTGGATTAACAACTGATTTAATTATTTAGATTGTATACTTAGGCTTACTAAACATAGATTTCTATTTGTATTCCGAGTGCCTAGCACTTAATGTACTGTTGTTAATATGTTGAAAGAATTATCAGTCTGCTGAAGTGCTTAAATGTCAGGCTCAAGTACTTTGATGACATTAATTAAAAACATTTTTAAAAAATCTTTGATCACATAATTTGTTTTGATTCTAATTTTCTCTGAAATGCAAACAAACCTTATTTTTTATAATCTAAATTTAAAAGGAATGAAAAATAGATAATATGACTATATCCAATACTTAATGTTAAAAGTATTGATAATTAAAATTGAAAGCATTGCATATAGGAAAATTCTTCAAATATGAAATAGGATATACAATAGAATTATATGAAAAATTTTTATTTCTTTTGAAGTATCTTAAGAATTTAAATATAGGTTATTGTGAAAATGTACTGCTGTGATTCTAGTTGGGTTAAATTGTCATTGTTGAAAATCAAGTAAACAATCCTAGCTTTTCAGTTTTAAGAAAATTTTAGTTGAAGTTTCTTGTGTATACAACCTTACATATAGGTAAACATATTAACTATAGTACTTAGCTTTCAAGTTGTTGGGTAAAAACATACAACATGATTTAAGAAGTTTATTTTGACTTAGAGTTTCTGACAGTTAAGTCTATATCCAGATGACCCCCAATCAAACATTTCATGGTAGAAAGGCATGACAGATGGGAGCTGCCCAAATCACACAGACAAGATGCAGAGGAGCCCAAGGAAAGGCCCAGAGGCGGGGACGCACTCCCTGAAGCACAGCCCTCAGGGACTCCTCTTCCAAATGTTTGCCACTCTCCAACAGCAAATTTTCCCAGGGACACACCAAAGAATATGGGCATTCTGTCTCCAAGATCCAATCATTTCTAATAAATTTGCTTCTCAAAACATTAGACTTTAGAGGGGCATTTTAGATGGAAGCTATAATATATACTAAGCTTTCCATAATTTGCATGTTCTTTCCTACTGTGTAGGATTTTTTGTTTTGATCTTTCTTTCTTTCTTTCTTTCTTTCTTTCTTTCTTTCTTTCTTTCTTTCTTCCTTCCTTCCTTCCTTCCTTCCTTCCTTCCTT
>PVJA010032255.1:0-24249 GCA_004027025.1 Myocastor coypus | reverse complement strand
AGCACCACATGCTGCGCCACCCCTGCCCTCGGGGAGGGCTGAGCTGGCCATAAAAATGAGTGAATAAACAAACAAAGGTTCTGAAACAAGAAAAAAATAAATAAATAAAATAAAAAAGTTCTTAAAAAAAAAAAAAAGAAATCCACATTAAAAAAAAAAGAATTTTACAGAAATGCAAGTGTAGGGGCCCGGCAGGATGGCTCAGCGGTCTAAAGCGCCTGCTTGGGAAAGCTTGGGCGGCTTCAGCGACCGTGGTTCGATCCCCGGGAACCACATGCTGCGCCAGCCCTGCCCTGGGGGCAGGCTGAGCCAGCCATAGAAATGAGTGAATAAACAAAGGTTCTGAAACAAGAAAAAAATAAATAAAAATAAAAAATTCTTTAAAAAAAAAAAAAAAAAAAAAAAAAAAAAAAAAATTTTTAAAAAAAAAAAAAAAAAAAAAAAAGAAATGCAAGTGTAATGTTTTATTGAGAGCAATGCTGCTTAGAGCCTTAAAGTGGAACATAGTAAGAAGGTTGTTTCCTCAGGTGTCCTGTTGGTGGGGACATTGTCACTTGCTGTTCCAGCACAAGCGCTCTTCCTGAAAGTGTGCATGCAGACACACAGGTACATGTGCAGGCATCCATGCCACCAGGCCTGACCCCTCGTTATGTTCAAACTCCCAAGTTGTCTGCAGGGGTGGTGTGCACCCACTCTATCTGAAACATACTTAGAGCCAACCTGAGGACCCAAAAGTGGACTGAGCAGCTTCCAAGGCCCACAGAGGTAAAGTGGGCCCTTCCAAAGAGTATACCAGGATGTTTAGAGAGGGGCTCTGGGTACCCTTCTTCTCTCCCAGGGTCTCCTGGTAGGTCCATGCAATACGAACATTGGTGGTTTGTGTAGCATTTTGACCCCATATTCCCTCCATGAATCTGGGAGATCAGCTTACCTTGGGGTCCAGAAATGCCAGCACATACTTCCTCTGGATTATGAGGGACATAAAGATAAAAGGATCCAAAGATCAAAGCACCCTGCAGAAGCCCAGCTCACAGATCTCTGGAGCTAGGATTTGTTTTAGAAACAACTTTTTTTTTTGGGGGAAAAAGCATATATTGAGCAGTCTCTCTGCTGGGACCCAAGGTGGTTCCATGCTGGGCGTGAGGACACAGCCCTGGGACAGGCCTTCTTGGTTCAGTGGTGATGGGACTCACTTCTGACAGCCATTCTGCTTCTTCCTAAGTCACACAGAAACCCAAAGGGTCAGAAAGATGGGGGGGGCTTCTTATCGCCCACTAGTGTCTGTGCTTCCATGCTACCTACAACAGAGAAGGAAACTTGGACCTTCAGGACCTGAAGTGCTGGGCTCAGGGCAGTGCTGTGTGGACACATGAAAATCCAGAGATACCACTTCAGGTACAGTGAGAACAAAGGGAAAGGAGAGGCAAAGCCATTGGAGAGGACAAGGAGGGTGAGGACCAGTGTCCATCTGCAGGGAGAAGGGAGAGGAAGAGAAACTGAGGAATAAGAGATAGGGGAGAAATGAAAATGAAGACACAAAAATGGGGAGAGAGCGCGAGCAAAGGCCAGTGGAGAGGCACACAAAGAGGCTGAGAAACACCAGGGAGTGGAGAAGGACCACCAGCACCAGGCAGCAGGCCAGGGAGAGCCTCAGGAGGGCCAGCAGCCATTGCTGCTGGCCAGTGTATGCCTAGAGCGGTGGACAGGAAGGCGGGAGGGAAGTGGTTGCAGAGAAAGACCCCGCTTGCTGTGTGGAGGAGGGGCAGCCTGGAACCTGCCTTGCCCAGCTCAGGAGCTAATGGCATTTCCGCTGCCCTTCTCCCTGAGCCCAAGGCTGAGATTGACGGGACTGCAGCTTCTCTGGGTCCTGGGTGGATTTGAATAATTAAGTCATCTGGATTCTTATGATTTACCATTTTCAATGATAAATAGACAGCGCCCAAGCCAGCCAGTTGGCAAAACTCTGGCTGCTAGTTATAATTTGTCAAGCTGCCAGCAGATTCATGTTTTATGCTAATGGAGAAAGACTCACTGACTAGGGGGAGGTGGTGACCGGGTCAGCTCTTTCCTCAGGCCCCCCAGAGGTCGAGAGGTCGGGGAGAGAGGCAGAGGCTGCTATGGATTTTCTGTAAGGGTCAGTGTAATTTTATAATAATTCAGCGAGTACACACACTCCTGCATACGCAGATCGTATATGCAGAGATACGTTTTCATGCGCCCACCTCCCCCTCCTCACTCACACCTGCATCCACACCTGTGTAGGCTTCTGTGCCCAGTGTGCCTGGGCCTGGTGGTGTGGGCATACTTGTCCACCCTCCTTCAGCTCACTTGCATGTGTAGTACGGCCTCGCCCTCACCTCCAGGTATGTGATTACCAACACAACTCAGACTTCCTCAGCAACCTGAAGAAACACAGATCACACACACACACACACACACACACACACCCTGACTAAGCAACACTCACAACAACCATGAGAGGTATTTGTGGAGGGCCCTTTTACTGACCATCCCAAACCTTTATTTCAAGCCTGTGTGCACCAATCCCAGGGATAGTTTTCCAGTGGGAGGAACTGGTATCTCAGGGTCATTCCTTTTATCTGTCTGGGGCCCTGGACCTGGAACTGGGAGAACAGGGGCTCTCAGATCCAGCATGTGGAAGGCTGCAATGAAATCCAATGAGTCCAAGCCAAATGCTTTTTAATTTAAATTTATTTTTATGTATTTGGGAAAGGGTCACACTACACACCTCAGACTCATAGGGATCGTCCTGTTTTCAGCCTCTTACAGATATGTGCCACCATGCCCCGTCTCTGTGGCTGGGGATGGGGCCAACAAGCCCTGTGGTGCTGGGGATTGAACCCTGGTCCCTGTGCTTGCCAAGCAGGTCCTTAGTCCACTGAGCTATCTGGCTGGCCCAAACCAAATGCTTTTCCATTGGTTTATTTGTATATTTGTCCACAACGCATGAAGGTCTCACAATGGCAAGAATCTTATGATAGTCATGGCAAACTCAGGTACAGATACTGCTTTACACATGGTGGATATGGGATAAATATCAGCAGAACAATCAGCTGACTGCTACACAGCAGACTGCCCGTTTTCCTTCTACTCCTCCACCTCAGTGTTGCACAATCTGTATCATCGCTCACTTGAGCAGCCAGAGGACAGGTGTGAGTCTGGGCAAAGATCTCCTGCTCCTTGGGGTGAAATCTGGTCCTTCAGTGTGGCAAGAAATGCTAATTGTATACAATCTGGTCTCACTTGTGACCCTCACGTGCCCTCGGAGTGGATCAGTGAGCAAGGGAGGACTGAGGAGAGAGCATCTGCCCTTCTGCTCAGAAAACATTGTGAATTTTCTTTGATGATGGACAGAGCTGGAAGCTGCCATTCCTTACCTCAGCAGCTTTGAGATTGGCAGGGCACAGGGAAGGGTTAGGGGCATGGGCAGAAACATCTCAAGTCGCTGTCCCCAACAATGCCCTGGATGGGGAAGAAAAACCCAATAGCAAATTGAACAGAGCTGAGGCCAAGGCAGCAAGCAGAGCCCAAAGGCAGAAGCTGCTCTCTGCGGCAGTCTCTGAGGCACAGATGCAGCGGCATTATCAGCTTGGCCTGCTGGGATTCTGGATCCTGCGAAGTGAAGTGGGTTCTCTCCTTTTCTGAGGCCCACGTTGGAGCAGAGAGATTGTCGGGTATCTTCCCTGTCATGGTCTAGAATGAGCTGCCTGCCTTTGTTGCTCAGCAGATGTGGATGGCAGCAGGCCTGGATAATTGGAGGTGATCCATGGACAGATGCTCAGGAGTAAGAATCAGTCTCTTCATCCAAGAGGAAGAAGCAGCCTCCATGCACCAGGAATAGGAAAACACACGTTGCTTATCTAAGAGTTTGAATCTCCAGCCCAGTACCACTGACTTCATTTGCTCTGACAGCAACAGCACTGGGGCCACAGGTAGCTCCAATCCCAGGAGCAGGGACGGCCCAATTGGATGGGCTGGAGTCAAGGTAATGTGAAGGGCACAACAATGATCAATAAAAAAACCAAGCTGCCCCTGGGCAGCAAAGCTTACTCTCCCATTTAGCCCCTCATTTCCAAACCCTAATATTTATATTTGCACAGGAAACTTTTTTTTTAGAGTTATTTTATTTTATTTTTTTCTTGTTTCAGAACTTTTGTTTGTTTATTTTCATGGCCGGCTCAGCCTGCCCCGAGGGCAGGGCTGGCGCAGCATGTGGTGCCGGGATCGGACCTCGGTCCCTGCAGCCGCCCAAGCTTTCCTAAGCAGGCATTTTAGACCACTGAGCCATCCTGCCAGGCCCCTTGCACAGGGAACTCTTGAGAGCAGGATGCACGTGTTGGCTACCCTGAAGGTCTTGAGGCAAAACCTTCTGGAATATAAAGGTAGCACAACTATCCCAGCATGGAGTAAATGAAAGGGAAAAAGAGAGCGTGTGAAAGAAAGAAAACAGAAAGGGAGAGAGGAGAAAGAATGATTAAAATGAGGAAGCCAGAGAAAAAACAGGGAGAAAAGCATAAAAATTATCAGACAGATGCCTCCCTGAGAGGGCATTGCAAGCATTACTAAAACATGGGCCCATGCCCCTGCAACTGTCAGTTTAGGGGTCCCCCACCTATTTTCTAGGGTTACATTGGCTTAGAATACATGGCTGACCTCAGTGACCGGCCCCATCCCACTCTGGGAGACAGGATTATTAAATTGGATTTAAGAATTCTGAATCAAATTGAACGGTCGCCACCAGGGCACTGAAGGAGGGTACAAGAGTGCAGGCGTGGGAGGTGGCAGACACTCAAGGACCTGAGCTGATCCTCTGTACAGGCTCCATCTAAAATCATTTTGCCAGTTCATCTTTGTGTGAATTCCGTAAAAAATACCACAAACCTAAGATCTGCTTTCTCTCCTAGGGTCTGTCTTCATTTTCACCTACTTTTTTCCTCTCTGGCTCTTTCAAGGTTGCACACTCAGGCCAAGGTTTTTCCAGATGAATCCCAGCCTCTCCTGGCATGAGAAACCCTTTGACCTAGAAAGTATTTTTTTCCTGAGCAAAGATAGGGAAGGTAGCAAAGATTTTGTCAAGGTTAGAAAACTTCTCACCACTGGGAGAAGATAAGATCTTCCCCATACCCAAAGTGACCAGGCCTTAGCTTCTTCCCTCTTACTGGTGCCCATTCAGACAGGTTAACTAAAATTGCAGAACAACACCAGTGCATGAGGCTCTTCTAACAGATGCTCAAATGAAGGCTCAAGGTCACAGAGCCGGGGTACTGCAGAGCTCAGAGCAAGGCTGCCCAGGCAGTCTCTGCCAGCAGGGCCAGAGTGGGAGCCTCAGTGCTGCCAGTGCTGGATCCGAGCCAGGGAGAGGATGCGCACACAGCCCCTCCCTCGTGACCTCTGCACATCAAGGCTGGGTTGCAACCTGATTATCAAGGAGCCTGAAGTGTACACCTACTGGGCATCCACCAGGGCAGATAGCAGGTAGCAGGTGGCTGCTGTGGGAGGAAATCCTTCTGCAGCTCCCTCAGCTGTGTCCAAAGCTGACTCTCGGGTGTCAGCCTGGGCCTCCACCTCCTGGAGGGTCAGTAGGTTGGTCAGCTGGCTGCAGGCTGGTCACACCTGGGCTGGGACAGTGGTGGTGGACATCAGCCTCTGTGAAGTGTCAGTTGTCAGCCTGGATCAAAGCTCTTATCCCCCCCCCCCCGTTTTGCTCTCTTCTCTTTATTCTCTGTATCTTTCTTTTTCCTTTTTTGGGGGGAGGGTCTTTCTGCCCTGTCTTCACTTTTTCTCTTTATATTCTTCCCTTCCTCCTCCTTTCCCCTATCCAGCCTTTCTTCTACATTGTCTTCTTTCTTCCTCTCATTTCCCCTCACTTTTGCCCCTTTCTTTTCCTTCCCTTTCTTCTCTAGCTCCCCTCAGCTGGAACTGGCTGGAGCAGTTCCCATTTGCTCTCTTTTAGCCCCTCATTTCCAAACTCTAATATTTACATTTGTACAGGGAACTCTTAAGAGCAGGGTGCATGTGTTCTCTCTCCCATTTAGTCTTTCTTCTTTCAGTTTTTATTCTTCACTTTAAAAAAATCCTCCCCCCCCCCGCAAAAAAAAATCCTGCCCCTTCGTGCTCCTTTTCTCCATATTCTTTTCCTAGCGAGCTTCCTTCCTGCCCCTTACTCTGGCTCCAGCACTTTCTCAGGTCTCTTCCTCTCCCAGGCTCTTCTCTGGTTCTGGATTCTTCCAGTTCCGGGTCTTCTCCCTATCTTCCTTGTTTCTAAACCGCCTCCCTGCAATAACACTGCCCCTCGGAGCGGGGTTCAGTCCTGTCCCAACCCAGCTCCTTCATGACATCCTTTCTCAACTCCCCTCAGCTGGGGCCTTCATCTAAAGGTCCCAGGGCTTGGGCTGTTTTCCTCTGCTGAAAACCACCAGCTTAGGAGAGCCTTGCCAGACTTCACAATCCTAAGAGGGAGGAGGAAAGGGTGAAATTAAAGAGAAAAAGACAACCGCACGGGTCTATGCCATGGAGAGGGCAGGAGCAAAAAGAACCAGATTTATCATTAAGAAGGGGCAAAGCCTGGGACCAGGCGCCCTCTCCAGAGCACCCAGAGTCCCGCAGCCTTCAAAAATAAGCGGAATGGGGACATACCAGGCCAGACATTCAAAAGGATGTAGCGGTGTAAAAAGCCAGGCTATAGAAGGAAAGAAAAGGGCTAGATTTGCTTTGGATATCAGTGGTTTTAATGTCTGCCTCTAGGCATGTCTTTCTCAAAAGTCTAATTTGGAGGTTAACCACTACGAACTTGCTCCAGGCAGTTCCAGCTGCGGCCTTCCTAAATCTTTTAGCCAGGCCCAGTTCCGGGGCAGTGGGGAAGCAGGTGCCAAGACAGCCGTGGGAGCATGGCAGAAAATCCTGAGGGGCAGAGAAAACAAAGACTCGGAGGGTGGGTTTGCCGCTCCAGATGCACAGCTAAGCGGCCTCCGCAGGCGCCGGCCGGTCGTGGCCAGGGACAGCACGCGTGCGACGTGGGAATCTTCTCTCCCGGGATCCAAACCGAGGTCCGAATGCATCATCCGCCTCCGCCCTGACTTCTCCAGATGGGGGTGACCCGGGAGGGGCCTGCCCTGGACACCCCGGGCGCAGACACCAGCTGGGCCTCCTGCCTAGGGGCCGCCGCGCACCTGCGGCCACCTGCGCCCTCGGTGCCGGACTCAGGCCTCCGAGTTCAGTCGCGCCCTCGGGGTCACCCCCTCCCCCATTTTAAGAGACTCCCGGCCGCCTTCCTCCCGCCTCTCCTAGCGAGCAGCTCCTCAGCCTGAGAGAGGGTCGAGAGCCTCTTTTTCTTGCCCTCTCTCTGGGCGCTGAAAAAAGTAGGACCGTTGTCCCGTGCGCAGAAAGTGGGACACACCCTTGGCTCCGTTGTAACCAAAACGCTTCCCCAGCCAAACTGGCATGAGGGAGTGGTATTTGGAAGCTGTTACCTGTGCTACTCCTAACTTAAAACCAGCAAAGTGTCCCAGACCTGCAGGGGCCAAGGCGGTCCGGGCTGAGGCCAGGCCCCACCCACCAACGCATCACTGCAGCAGCGCAGTGAAGAGCTGCTACTTCCGCGGGTCCTCCGTCCCTTCGTTCCGCAGACCCCCTCGAGGGCCTTCAAGTGTCTCTAAGGGCTCGCGAGGGTGAGCAGGTTTGGGACCTGCAGGTTCTTCGCAAGTAGTTAGTCCTGGCTGGGAAACCGCCAAACTCATAAATGCCATCAGTGCGGAAAGCTGGGTCTCCTCGCTCCCACTTAAAACTTCAAAACTCCAACTCTGTTGCCTTCTCCAGCTCTCTTCAATAAACTTTTCTGTTCAATCTCCGGTCGCGGAAAAAAATAAAAAATAAACTTTTCTGAAGTTCCTGCAAGTTGCCTTGAGGAAGGAGTGTCCTGGCGACTCTTAGAATCATCCCTCCTCAGCCCCAAACCCTCCTTTCTTCCCCAGTTTCAGAAGCAACCCTCCTGCCTTGCCAGCGGCCACCTTAGTGCCCAAACTCAGATGCCCCAGCATCCACCCCAGCCCACGTTCCCGCGGGGTCGGTAGGTTTATGTCTACCCACAGGGGAAATGGGATTAGGAAGAGGAAGGAGAGACAGACTGGGAGGGGCAGATCATTTTCAGAGTAAAGCGCGCCCCTCCAGGCCCAACTCACCTGCTCCAGGACTGGCTCCTCTGCATCCACTCAAAAGTTTGTCCTCCTCGCGTGGCATTTCCAGGAGGGGCGCACACTTGGCCCTCGGGAAGGGGGCGGGGCGGAGGCCTTTAAGAGTGCCGACGCCTGATTTAGAGTTGCCTGGGCTGAGCAGGGAGTGGGTGCACCACCCCACAGTAGGGGCTGAAGTAGTGATCCAGAGAGAGCATCCTGGTGTCTCAGGTCTCAGGGTAGGCTGTGGGCCCCTGGACGGTGAGGGATGGAGCGCATCCTAAAGAGGGAGTGGCGAGCGCGGCCGGGCGGCCGAGAAACAGGGACTTGGCGTTGTTTCTTCCTTCCTCCAGTCCCTGCGCTCCTGGGTGTGCCCCACCCCACAACAACTCCTGGTGGCGCTCAGGACCCCCACTTGGCGAAAAGCGAGAGAGATGGTCGCCCCTTAGTCCCTCCCAGCACCCCCCACACACACCTCTCCCCCTTTCCCTCCCCAGAGCCCAGGGACAGACAGAAAATTGCAACTAGAAATTCGATCGATTGGTGCGAAGGACCACGTGCTCAGGGGCTGGCCAATGACCAGGCTGCCCTGGATGAGCTAATAATGGCAGCAATTTGTAACTTTCAGTAGCTCTCTAGGCCTGGGTGCCGCGGGAGAGAGGCGGGAGGAGGTGGGGAGCGGGGCACCCCCAGTCCAACCCTCATTTGTCGGGAGATGCCCGATTCCAGAGGGACTCCTTTCCCCTGACATGCAAGCACCAGCGGGGTCCTTCGCCCACTCCTGTCCGGCTTCCACTACCCCAGAGGAAGGTAAGCTGCTCCAGGATCCTCAAGCCCCACCGGCTCATTTCTGGCACCTGCAAAGGGTGCCTCCTTTTTTGCCCCATCAGACAACTGAGATCCAGTTTCGTTTTTCTCTTAGTTGGAAAAAAAAGAACCCACTTGTATTCTTTTGTGTAATCGAGGTTGAATTGGTCGAAAATTAAATTCAGATTAAAATACTTTGGTGCAGGGGTGAGTGATACTTTTTCTCTTTCATGATTTTATCATCCTTTCTCTTGGGGAAAAGCTTTCTACTTGTGGAAAGTTTACTTTTCTTTCGGGATGAATTAGACTATGTATTTGCAAGTTTTAACCCTGTATTGATGCCAAATTCACCTTTCTCTATTCTGCCCCCCCCCCAGCTAGTTATTATTGGTTACAGAATTTTTCCAGGATTTGTTTACCCCTGTGTGGACTGGGTTTTAGTTTTGTGTTTTCCCTCTTTTTTGTTTTGTAAATGAATTCATTGTTTGGGAACTCAGGGTGAGAACAAGCTCTCTTTTGATTTATTCCAGCCCCTCTTCCCCCACTAAGAAGAATTTGCCTGAAATGTCTTATTCATTTCCTTATTTTTATTGTCTCAGTTTTGATTTATTTTACCTCCTCTTAAAACTTTGCTTTATATCATTTTTTGTATGTTAAACCTTTTTTGTTTGTTTTTTGCATAACTGGGGATTGAACTCAGGCCTTTGCACTTGCTAGGCAAGCCCTTATTCTAATGAGCTATCTCCCCAGCCTCTGTTAAACCATTTCTAAAGTTATTTTATAGACATCATGCTTTTGCACATGTCCTTCTTTATTCTCTTATCTTCGGTCCTCTTTCCACGCAGTCTTCTCCATCTCAGAACCCCCAGCTGGCCTTGCACAATTTCCAGCCTCTCCTCTTTATCCAGCCCCTTGTGTGCGGGGAAGTAGGACCCAGCAAACATCCTCTGTAGGGGCAGAGGCTGTGTTCAGTTGAGTTCTAGATTCTTCCAGTCCCAGTTCTCCAGGGACAAAAGCAGTGAGACAACAGCATTACTTGTAACTTTTTAGTTCAGGACAAAGTTCTTGCCATTTGATCTTATTCTTGGCAACAGTCTGGTATACAAAGTTGAATTTTTAATTCTTGTCTTTCCCCTAAATTTTAAGAAAAATATGAGCAGATTTTATTTCTCACTTTGATGTAAGGTGCTGTTGCTGCTGCTGTGTGTGTGTTTGGAGGAGGGGGGAGTCAGCCTGTTGGGTCTTTCTTCTCCATGGGGGAGAATTCCCAGAAGGGGCAAATGATGTTGCTTTCTGAAAGAGACAGGCTCAGAGGACCCCCTTTCAGCGCTGGCTCTGTCTTTGAACAAAGGGAAGAGAGTTGGAAGGGGACTCTGCCAGAGAGGGTTAACTTAGTGAAGTTTGGGTGTAAATAAATCCTCAGTTTGAGAGAATTCCCTATTTAGCACTACAATGAAGGTAAACTATTAAAATTGTGTGTCATATTTTCAACCTACTCAGATCCTTTGTGGCTATAAAATGAAACTACAAGAGTAATACATGTTTCCTGGAAGACGATCTGTCTCTGGTGACTTTATTCCTCTCAGGGAATCAGGGAAACAGAACCCAAGTGGGCAGAAGTAAAACTGCTGCTCCCCCTCTGGTCCTCTAGCCCCTCCCCACCATGTCACATTGACATTCTGGGCACATTGGCTCAGCCCTCATCCGTGCTTCTCCCAAGTATGAATCTAAATTACTATTAATAAGGGGCCGCTCCAAGTTAATTGGCATTAAAAGAATTCATTTCAATTTGTTAATATTAAATGAACACTCTGCACTTTAGCTCCTTTCTTCGCCCTGGATTCCCAGATGACTGATGGGAACAGGGGCAGGGGGGCAGAGGAGGATTATATCCCTGGCTTTCCAGCTTTGCCACCAAGGGGTCTCTCCCCGCCCTGGGGGCTGCCATCAAGCGCAGTGGGGGCCTGAGTGGGAAAAGTCTCTGTCCTGTGAAATTCATGTGAATTTCAGGAGCTATGGAGAGGGTAGATGAGAGCTGGGGAAGAGGAGCAGGAAAGTTTAGGGGACATGGGAGGGACAAGGGTCGTGGGCCCTGGAGTAAAACAGGCTGTGAAGAGCACGTTGCTGGTAGTTCAAAGTCCATCTGGAGAATGAGGGGTTCTGAAACCATGTCTCCTGTGACATTAAACAAATTGCTTAACTTTTCTGTCTGCCTTAGTTTCTTGGTCTATAAAACAAGGGTAGTAGAAACAGAATCTACCTCAGGGGCTCCTTTGGTATTAGACGAAGTGCTTGCTACAGGGATGTGGCCAATAAATGTGAATTCTTTCACTTGGATTCTGTGACTAAGATCTTCCCACCTCCATCACCCCTCCCTGGGTCTAGTCCTGCAGTAGGGCTCCATTCAGGGTCTGTAACTCCTGGAGCTGGGGTGCTCCGGTTTGTCCCTGGCCTGGGCTCTGGCTCTTTCTTTGTTGGTGGCACCCTCTGAGTGGATTTCCAGGGGCAAGTCACTTCTTCCCAGGGTGCGGGTGGGGTGATAAGGGACTCACTTTCTTGGTCTAGTACTTCCCTGTGGGGCAGAGGGTGGGTTGGGGAAGGCTAATGTGTACTCAGTGTCTCTGTGTTCCAGCAGGATGGGAGAAACAGAGCCATAAAAGAAGAGCGACCTGGTGGTGCCATGAAACTTCAAGTTAGCAACCCTGAAGTAAGAGCTCTGATTTTTTTTTTTAAAACAGGAAAAAAGAACATACACAATTTTTTTGTTGTTGTCATAGGACTCTTTGACTTATGATAACTGATCTTCATCTTTTCCATGCCACCCTGCACACTTTTTATAGTAGGAGTTGGGACTTTCTGAAAAGGGAGTAGGGAGGAGAGGTGTGAATTTGGGACAAGGACTCGGCCAGGATCATGGTGCAGCTGCAAGCTGGGTAGGGGGATGAGAAATTGGAAATTTTTTCAGTCAGGAAAGACTTTCGGGAGGAAGAGATTATGAGTCAGTTTTCAGAGAGGAAGGGAATGAAGATAGAAAATAAAGACTCAGGAAGGGACAGATGGTCATAATCCCAGCTATTCAGGAGGCTAAGGCAGGAAGATTACATGTTCAAGGCCTGCAGGGCAACTTAAGCCTTATTTCAAAAGCAAAGACAAAAAGGCTGGATCTGTAGCTAACAGTAGAGCAGTCCACCTGCCCTGAGTGCATAAGGCCCTGGTTCAGTCCTTGGTATTCAATAATAATAGGAATGGGAAGGAGTCATGCACCGGCAAGGGAGGGGAGGAAAAAAGGGCCCATATAGAGGCTAGGTAAGGGTCTGGGAGATAGCTCAGCAGTCTAAGTGCCTACCTGGTAAGCGCAAGGACCCAGGTTTGATCCCAGGTACTGAATGCCATGCATAGCAAAACCCTGCACCAAATCAATCAATCAATCCATCCATCCATCCATCCATCAATTTTACAGGCTGGTGAGATAGCTCAGCAGTCTAAAGCACCTGCTTAGGCAAGCTTAGGCAACTGCAGGGACTGTGGTTCGATCCCCAGCACCACATGCTACACCAGTCCCACCCCTAGAGCAGGCTGAGCCCACCATAACATAAATAAAGTTTTCAAAGGCTGTGTAAGAGCAGAGGGTATGGATAAGATTGGCCTTGCTGGCACTAAGTAAAGCTGGTTAGCATTTGCTGAGGATGGACTTTGTGCCAGGGGTGTACATTATTATCCCATTTAATCCTCACGATAATTCTGACAAGTCCTTAATGCCCACTTCAGTTGAAGTTCAGAATGTTTAATGCCCACATAGGTTATTTCGTTCCTTTGCTTTTTTGAGATAGGGTCTTGCTATGTAGCCCAGGCTGGCAGTCTTCCTGCCTCAGCCTTCTGAGCCCTGGCACTACAGGTGTGTGGCACTATCCATGGTCACGCAGTTGCTGGCTAGGTTTCCTAGCGCCAGATCCCATGCCTGGGCTTTCTTCCTTGGTCTCGCCTTCCACTTGTGGCTCAGTCATTCCTGTAGTCATACCAGGGTGAGCACAAAAGGGTCTGGACATGGAGTGAGACTGAGAGGGGGAGAGCCAGGCCAGCAGTGAGGACAGGGGCCTCTAAATCACTTTCCTAGGACTGCTGATTTTGGGATTAATGGCACAGACCAGATTAGGGTCACATTTGCCTGTGGCCTTTAGTTCTCTTTCTGTGGAAAGAAGATAGCTCAGGTGTGGGTTCGAGCCCTAGATCAAGATGGACCACTAACATCCTTCTTTTCTTTGTTATAGGAGAGCAGAGAGCAACCCCCATGGACATCCACTTCCCACGGGCCCCTTGTTACCAGCTGAGGCCAGCAGGGAATGGGAGCCCGAGGACACTGGTAAAGTCTTCTTATTCTCCTTTTCATGTGGTGGCCAGACGAACCTGAGGCTGAGTTTGACCAAGGCATGTGAGGAGAAATCCCAAAGAAGAGCAAAGCAGCAACATGAAAGGAACCTAAGTCCCTAGTTGACATGTAGAGCAGAGTTGACTGTATCCAAGGTTGCTTCCTTCCAGAATGTTTTGTGAGAAATAAATTCTTTTCTATATGCTAGTGTGTTTGGGGGCCTTTGTGTTATAACATCATTGCTATGACCTTTCATAGTGGTGGAAGATGACCTCACACCAAACCTGCCAATTCACAGTCACCAAAAGGGTTCCAGGAAATAGGTATACGAGTAAAATGTATTGAGCTAGATACTGTGTCAAGGCCCCTAAGTACACTATTTAACATCATCTCATGACATTCCTCTAAGGTTTGTTATTCTAATTTACAAATGAGGAAACAGGCCTAAAGTAGCAAAGTAAGATGCCAATGGACACATGATGGAAGAGTGGGGTTACACTCATTCCCAAGAGCCAGATCTTCTCCCAGGGACACAGCTGATGGGGACTTAGGAGATCATCCATGCTGGGCCGGCTCTTGACAGTAACCAACGAATTCCAGGCATCTCCCTTTTCCACCCTCGTGAAGCTTGGCTGGGTACCATTGTATGTATTGGGTTGCAACATAAAGTTTTATTTAAAGAAAGGTCCCAGGGCCCAGCAGGATGGCTCAGTAGTCTAAAGCGCCTGCTTGGGAACTTGGGCGGTTTCAGGGACCGCGGTTTGATCCCTGGCACCACATGCTGTGCCAGCCGTGCTCTCAGGGTGGACTGAGCCAGCCATAAAAATGAGTGAATAAACAAACAAAGGTCCTGAAACAAGAAAAAAAATAAATAAAAATTTAAAAATTATTTAAAAAGAAAGAAAGAAAAAGAAAGGTCCTGCAGCTAAAGCTGGTTTGAAAAACCATGATAAATGCAATCTGTTTTTTTTTTTTTTTTTTTTTTTTCCATAGATGAGATCTAGAGAGAGGATGTGACTTAGTTAAGGTCACACACTTAGTTGTTCTGATAAGTTTTCTGAATCTAAGTCAAGTTCTTTTCCCACCACATCAACAAATGAGGAGGTACAAAAATAACCAACTCTGGTTAGAAGAATCTTCTCCAAGAGAGCTTGCACCAATCAAACCACATCTTGACTCTCCTCCTGTTGGCTATCTACCCAGAGACCTGTTTCCTTTGAGCCTGGAGAAAAGGTGGCTGTACCTCTCTCTGCCCTCTGCTCATCACCAGATGGTCCAGGGGCAGGGGGGGGGGGGAAGGAGAGCTGGGGCCAGAGCCAAAGTAGGCAAAGAGATCTCTTGGATTCCCCCTGGTCTTTCCATATTTACATTTGGAACCTGAGGCTCCTCCTCCCCCTAGGATTTTCCTAGTAGCCCACCAGGGAGGAGCAGAGAGAAAACTGTCATAAATTTCCCCTATTTATACAAGAAGACAGCATGTTTCTTGTGCCAGAGAAAACACAGAGAGGGAGCTGTCAGAGGAGAAGGGACCCAGCCCCAGACCTTCTGGGGTCAATTTGTCTTCCCAAGTCATGGCTTGGGGGCTACCATAACAGTGCCTGGATGGGAGGCAGACTCTGAGTTGGGGGGCGGCCAGTCCGGACCGTGCCTGGGCTCTGTTTCTGATCACAGCCTTCCTGCTTCTTCTCAACTGCCCTTCCCTGCTTAAAAACTTTCTTTGGATACAATTCACATATCATAAAATTCCATTGGAAGTATATAATTCAGTAGTTTTAGTTTACTGACAATATGTGTAACCCTTAAACAATCAGTTTTAGAACCCTGTTATTAGCTCAAAAAGAGGCCTTGTACCCTTCAGCTCTCTTCTTACCTCTTCATATTCCATTCAGCCTAAGCAGTCTCCAAGCTATTTTCTTTATTGTGTTCCCACCATGGACTTCCACAGGAATGGACCACACCAGGAGTGGCTTTCTGAGATTACCTTCTTCTCCTTAACATCATATTTTCAAGATTTATCCATATGGAACCGTGAATCAGCGCATCATTCTTTTTCAGAGCTGAAACGTATCCGTTGTATGGATGGATGGACCAGATTTTGTTTATTGGTCTATCAGCTGGTAGGCATTGGGGTTGTTCTTGCCTTTTTGAAATTATGACTTCCTCTTTTCTCTTGTATCTGGAGACAGCCTGGATCATACATAGTGAGGCCCATGGTCAAGAACAGATGTACCTTGCCAAGTGTGGTGGTGCACACCTGTAATTCCAGCTGAAGTAGGAGTGTTGTCATGAATTAGAGGCCAGACTGGGCTACATAGTGAGTTCAAGGCCTACCTAAACTACATGGCAAGCCCCTGTCTCAAAACAGAAACAAAAAGACAAGAGCTGGGCCTGGTGGTGCATACACTGGAAGGCTGAGGCAGAAGGTATGTCACAAGTTCAAGGCCTGTCTGGGCTACATAGTGAGTTCAGTGCTGGTCTAAATTACATAGGCTCTGCTTCAAAAACAAATACAAAATAAAAGCAGGTATGACTTACAGATGAGAGCACTTAGTAACCATGAAAACAGTGCCTTGGGCATGTCTCTTCAGTTTCCTCCTCTTAAATATTCTGAGGCTACTTCAATCTTCCTCTACAGTTGCTGGTATTTTGTCTGCTTGCTGTACCCCTCAATTTAGAGAACTTGTACCTTTCTTCTGAGGCTTCAGAGACATAATGAGTGAACAGGCCTAGTTCCTTGGGTCTGGTTGCAAGTGACCCTGCAGTGCCTCCCAGTTGAAGGAAGGTCTGCAAAGGCTCCAGGCAAAGGGAAAGTTAAGTCCTTGGAGGTGTAACTGACCTAGAATCCAGGCACCTTGCCGCCACCTCCTGCCCAGACCCTCACCATCTTCAGACACACCTCAAGCTCCATCCATCCTCTCATCTGGCAACAGACCATGTTCCTACCCTGCTGACCCTGAGCCTGAAGTCCTGGTGGCTAGAGCAAGACAAACACAAATGAATGAGATAATGGCAAGCCATGTAAACCTGGTAAACATCTATTGGATGGATGGATGGATGGATGGATGGATGGGTCAGCACCTACTTTGTACTCTGGAAAAAAATGTGGGAAAAAATCCTAAATTACTTTCTGTGACCACCCTCTTCCTATCCTGGAGTTAGTATTACTTCTCCATCCTAAGTGCAGAAAATGCAGGTGCCAGCTGCCATGCACTACATCAGCCATACACCCATGAATTTACATATCACATTGCTTTTCATCTTTGGAGTTAGCATAATTATTCCCACTGAATATATGAAGAATTGAGACTCAGAGCAGTTCGGTCACTAGCCGTCACCCTCACGTTCTGTCCTGCCCAGTCAGAGTGGGCTGTGCAGATGCCAGGCCCCTCTTTCACAGCTTGCTCTTAGAAAGCATGCCTGCCCCTGGGTACAGATGAATGGACCAGGTTTTTTTTTTTCAAACTGCTTTTTCTTGGCGTCCTGGGCTATCTGCCCCACTGTATGTGGGAGGAACCATGAGAGGCCTGGCTCTTGTCAACAGAAGACTTGAACAAGCCAAGAGCTGATGATGCTGACAAGGGGGAGACCTCAACAAGGCGGATAATCAGAAGCTGACGACTGACAGCCCGTTAGCATCTCTCTACCCCCTGCTAAATTCAGCTTCCTACGCAATCTTGATGACAAATAACAAGTGTTTGACATACTGTCATTTCACCTTTCAGAGAAAACAGAAGAGAGATCTGAGGCTGAGTTTATTTCAGAAAGAAGTTTATGGAGCTCTAACTCAAGGGTCCACTTTAACTTTACATACTAAAATTATGTAGGACATCACATGCACTATACAACAGGCTAAATATTGATTACTATTAGGTATTAATATTATCAAGGCCTTTTTAAAAAATTGTTTTAAGGGGCCCGGCGGGATGGCTCAGTGGTCTAAAGCGCCTGCTTAGGAAAGCTTAGGGGGCTGCAGGGGCTGCGGTTCGATCCCCAGCACCACATGCTGCGCCAGCCCTGCCCTCAAGGCAGGCTGAGCTGGCCATAAAAATAAACAAACAAACAAAAGTTCTGAAACAAGAAAAAAAATTGTTTTAAATCTTTTATTTATTTGGTACACAGTCTTGTTACACAGCTTGCACTCGCCAGCATTGGGATTTCAGGCATGCGCCACCACACTTGGTTTCCATGGCCTGCACATCATGCCTGGGGTTCCAGACTGGCATGGCATGCAGTACCAGGAATCAAACCTTGGTCATTCTGTTTACCAGGCAGGTGCTTAACCACTGGGCTATCTCCCCGTGCTTTTTTTTTTTTTTAAAGAATTTTTTATTTTATTTATTTATTTTGTTCTTGTTTCAGAACCTTTGTTTATTCACTCATTTTTATGGCTGGCTCAGTCCCCCGAGGGCAGGACTGGTGCAGCATGAGGTGCTGGAGATCGAACCACGGTCCCTGAAGCCGTCCAAGCTTTCCCAAGCAGGCGCTTTAGACCACTGAGCCATCCCGCTGGGCCCAGTCCAGTGCTTTTTAAGGTAAGGAAACTGAGGCATAGTACTCAGGTTTCTTGCCTAACATTGCAGAGCCAGCAAGTGGTAGAGTAGGAATTACAAAGCCACAAGGCCCCAGACTGTGTGTGACCACTTCCCCAGGTGGGCCGGGCACGGTGGCTGCCCTCAGCACTCAGGTCTGTCTGTCTGGTGCTCCTCCTCTTTCCCCACCTCCTGCATTCTTTATGGCCCATTGGAAAAAGCAAGTCAGAGCTGTGGCTCCCAGGGTGACAATCCTTCAGCTGCCTCCTTGGCACTGTCATCCTTTCCTTCTGTCTTTTGCCAAGAGCTCCGGGAATGCCACAGACGTTCACCATGGATCAAGGTTTCCCTGGAGAAAGAGCTCTCAGGAAGGCTGCTGTGAGAAATGAAGGACTTGCTGCTCCCTGTTCCCCCATTGCAAGGAGCTAAATGAAGTGGCTGCGTTTGAGCGGTGCCATTGGAGCACAGCCTCTGGCCCATTTGGAGACAAACAAGGGCTGATGCAGCCCAAGGACTGAATGGCTGCAAGGGAAATCTGAGGTGGCAGGTGATGGAGCGGAAACTTGGGCAAGAGTGCTGTCTGTCATTCATCCAGCAGTGCTTCCTGACACGGGCCCAGGGCTGTGCACAGGAGCTGTGAATGGCTTGTTCCATCATTTTCCCATCTATTTACTTACGTATTCAATAAATTCTGAGTATGCCCCTAAGAGGCATGAGGGTAGGTGTGGAGGATGAAAAAGACAAACTCCCTGCCCCACGGGGACTCCTGCTCTAGACAGGGGAGGCAGAAGGAAGCTTTATAGTGATTTGTATTGTGTACCAAGGAAGGCGAATCATCGACTTGCTGCTGTTTGACAACCCCACCACCACTGCTGTTCTTGTCTTTTTCTCCCCGAGGTGGCACTGAGCAACCCCAGGCACAACTGTACTCAAGCAGCCATGGCCCTCTCTCAAGCCACTTTTTTTTTTTTTTCCTGGCATGGGGTATTGAACTCAGGACTTTGCACTTGCCAGGCAGGCACTGTGCCACTGAGCTGTATCCCCAGCCCCTCAAGCTGCTTTCTGGCTGATCCCACCTCCCTCTGAGCTGGGGCATTTGTGGCCAAGAAGGAGTCTTCTGTTTCCTTCCCCTGTTAGTCACTCATTGACTTCAGGCAGCAACAGTGGTGGCAATAAAGCAGCAGCTTAAGACCCTGGTGTCAAAGCAGGAATTACAGGGGTGGAAAGATAGGGTCACACCCCTGTGCCTCATGTTCTTGTGCCACTCTGTGTCCTGGGAGGCTAACATAGGAAAACTGTCATCTGGGCTCTCTGACCTCTTGCTGCTTATAGCTTTGGCCAGCATGGTTCCTGGCAGGCAAGGAAGAGAGGAGTCAGGGTGTTTCTTTCTCCGCCCCATCTGCCTCCTTGCAGGTCTGACATCCTCTCCAGGCATGAGTAGCTCTAGTTCCATCTCTCCAAGGCTTGCCATTACTGCATGGGTTCTTGCTGGTTTCCTTAACTCAGTCTAGATCTGTAAAGATCATCACATCCCAGCCTTCAGCAAAGCCCTTTGGAATGTACCCTTTCTTTCCTGATGGAACCTGACTGGCTGGGGTGTTTTGCAGCTTTGGTACCTTCTTCTCCAGGCTTCCCAGAGGCAGCGCAAGGGCTTGGACTGTTCCATGTGCCCAGCTCTTTGTGAGGGTTTCTACTAAGGGATGCAGAGCCACTGCCACCTGTTCTCTGGAAAGAAGAGATAAGACACACACTAGGGAGTCCTGTGGTTAACAGGAAAGGAGACACAGCTGCTCAGGATCTGCCCTGGAATGGTCACTGAGAAGCTGACCCAGTCCCTGCTGGGAATTGCCCTTGAAACTTCCCAGCTGCTAAGTCCCCTCACGTACCTTATTCTCATTTTATAGGTGAGAAGATTCTGACCCACAGAGGTAAAGATCCTGGGGAGCAGGACAAGAGCTCCATTCTGTCTCAAGTGCTCTGACAAAGAGAAGCCCCATTTTGTGATTGGGGTCCAAGTGCCACATTTGCCATAGTACTAGAATCTGGAGCCAGAGTGCTATGGCTTGAATCATGTATCCACTTCTTAGTGGTTGCATAATCTTAGGCATGGTACTTAATTGTTCTATGCCTCAGTTTCCTCACCTCTAAAATGGGTAGGTAGGCCAGGCATGGTGGCACACGCCTGTAGTACCACCACTTGGGAGGCTGAGGCAGAAAGATCGCTGTGAGTTCGAGACCAGCCTGAGCTACAAAAGTGAATTCAAGGCCAGCCTGAACTGCATAGCAAGATCCTGTTTCAAAAAGACCAAATACATACATACATATATGCATACATACATACATACATACACACACAAAATGGGTAGGTGGTAACACCTACCTGATAGGATAATGGTGTTGAGCAAGTTCATAGCAATGAGGTACTCAGGAACAGTACTGGCACCTGGCACAGGTGAATGTAAAAAGATGGAGCCTTCCTGAGCCTCATTTGCTACCTCTGTCTTATTCCCACGGTCTTGAAAACAGGGGAACAATCCTGAGGAGCTCTTACCACTTGCGAGGGTCCTAGCTCCTCCCTTCCTGCAGGCTTCACCTGTTTGGACAGAGACTAAGGACAGAGACACCTGGCAGAGCCTTCTGAGGCCCCCGCAGCCAACGGAATCCCCCTGATGGTGGCAGTGTATGCAAAATGGCCTCTTCCTTCTGGTCCCTCAGCTTCCCGGAGCTGCAGGAGGCTCGGGAATTCTGGGTAACAGCACATTAAGCCCCTGTTTGTGGGAACTTTAATTGAAACACAAATTAGAGACAGCAAATGACTCTGGCAGCCAGATAAGCCATCCCATGAGAGTAAGAAATAAACCAAGAGAATCAGCAGAGATGAGGCTTGAATTTAAACTACTGTAAATACTGAGAAGTCTGGGACAGGTGAAAGTTGTGGGGATCCAAAGTGAGGAGCCCCAGAAGCCCCATGCCCCACCTGCTTTCCTCTGGGCTCTGTACTAGCCTACTTCTGTATTCTCTGTATTTCCTGTTTGCTAAATTCCAACCTGATTTCTCACTTGTTCCCCACCCCCATTCTGCTATTTGAGAGAGCTTTTTTTTTTTTTTTAATTTGAGAGAGCTTAATCCCTGGATTTACTTTCTTTCCAAGAACCTCCACTTACCCTACTTCAGCTAGAGCCTAATACATCTTGCTTGGTGGTTGTTCAGGGATTTCTGCTCAGGAGGTAAATCTGTGAGTGGAAATAGCCTGACTGCCCAAAGCCTGGTTTGGCTTCTTGGTTTCCTCATCTGTATATTGAGTGTATGAGAGACGTTCTCTGAGAGTCTGTTCAGTCTGGAGTTTCATGGGAAAATCTGAGCATAAGACTACCCAGGAAGGCTCTCTAGTTCTCCACCAGAATTTTCTACTGTTCAGCAGTTTGGCAATGGGTGGAGAGCAGTGGAGGGCCTGCTCCTCTGTGTGGGGGGTCTTGGGGCTGTGCTTCCAGGTCCCAGTCTAGTGGGAGACCACCTCTCCAGTTCTGTCAAGAACTGCTGGGCTGAGCTCTGTGGAGCAATGGCAGCTAAGATGTTGTCATTGTCCTCTGGGGTAGGAATGACGTATGTTCCCTCCATCACAACATCTGTGAGGGCAGCTGAGGGCTGGCAACCCCAAAGAAGGCAGAGTTCTGCTCTTGCCAGCTGACCTTGAGAAGCTTTTTGTCCTGTTCCTCTGAGAGGTTTAAAGTGAAGGAGAGGGTGATGTCAACAGAGCCTTAAGGCCCAACCACATGGGGAGCTGCTGTCCTTTCCAGAGCACGAAGAATGCACCTGAACTGTAGCAAGAGGGAAGAAAGTCAAAACACAACCAGAGCTTTCAGGTTGGACACTCATCCGACTCATTCAGGTTGTGACTCCAAGAGGTCCCCCTTTGGCCTCAGAGGGCATATGTGACAGAGGCCTGGGCCACTCTTAAAGGTGGGAGCAATGACCTCAAAAGGCCATGCTAGCCTATGACTCAAGTCTGAAGGTCCCCAAGACTGGGACAGAAGGACTTTGACATTTCTCAGGAGCCAGGGATTTTAGAGGTGGGCAGCTGCTACGGGGGGCCCAGGGCCCAGCTGTGTCCCCACCTCCCCCATCCCGAGAGCCTGGCTGCCCCTAGAGCCACCGGCCTGCCCGCCATCTGGGCAGCTCAGAGGAGAGCCTGCTGCCAAGGGAGTGCCAGCATTGATTTATGGCCCACAACCTTGGCAAGCTTGGGCTGCATGCCCAGAACCTCCTTCACTCAGGGAAGAGGTGCTCTTCTTAAAGGGGCAGATCAGAAGAGCCAGGACTGTCCAAGAAGACAGTAGAGAGCTGTGGAGGCTGGGGAAGGACAGCTCTGTCCTTCCCTAGGGAAACTTCTCTATCATTAAGTTGGGTGCCTTTATCTGGGTGGTGGGGACCCTTCTAAAGTGAGGAAAGGCAGGAGACCTCTTATTCCTGACCTCCAAGAATACATCTTTCTCAACAGTGAGCCTCATAACACGGTCCCAGTGTGCCCTAGTCATTTGTGAATGGCCACCACTGGCTTCTCCTTTGTTGATTTATCCAGCTACACCAGATTAGTTTAATATCAGTGAGGATCTGGGAGACTGTAAGCTCCACAAGGGCAGGATTGAGGCTCCCATTGTGTTGGTCCCTGTGGATTCAGCACCCATGCGAAAGAATAAATGAATGTAGGGCCTCTCCAGGAGGTCAGGAAGTAGACCAGGTGGCTTCCCAGGTGCTTGCTATGGTTTGCAAGCCCCCCACACACACACACCTGCCTCTACAGCCAGAACCCCTTCCCCACTGAGAGTCCTGCCAGCTTGGGCAAATGGTACAGTTTCAGGAACACTTGCCTCCTCCTGCTCTCAGATCCCCTCTCCTGCCCTCCATACAATGCTTTTTCCCTCCTCCAGGAAGCTTTCTCAAGTTGTCCATGGCTTCAGTCCCTGACTGACATCTTCCCCTCCATCCCTTGTCAGCACAGAAGGGCTTCATTTATTCACTCAACAATATTGAGTATTGATGTGTGGAGCACCAGGCACTGAGAATGCATGACTAAACAGGATAGCATGGTCCCTGACCTCATAGGCTCTGTGTCACAGGGTAAAAGCAAAAACCTAAGATGAAATCTTGATGCCCATTATAAAGAGAGCCAAGGTGATCACAGACAGGGTGGAGTGGCGACCCATCAAGTGGGTTGGCCAAAGAAACCTTCTCTGGGGCCCGGCAGGATGGCTCAGTGGTCTAAAGCACCTGCTTAGGAAAGCTTGGGCAGCTGCAGGGACCGCGGTTTGATCCCCAGCACCACATGCTGCGCCAGCCCTGCCTTCAGGGCAGCCTGAGTTGGCCATAAAAATAAATAAATAAACAAAAGTCCTGAAACAAGAAAATAAATAAATAATTTTTTTTTTTTAAAAAAAGAAACCTTCTCTGAGGAAGAGAGGGCTACAATGTTTGGGCTACAATTTTTAAGGGTGAGACAGAGCCATGTAGAAGTGGATCAATGATCTGGGTGTGCATAGCAAATTTTGGGGGGAGTGGGAAGGTGAGGGGAAGGGCCTTTTCGTACTCCACACTTCATCTCTTCCTTACTCTGAACTCCTCCCACTCTAATTCATTGTCAAAAATCTTTGGAGAAGCCAGGTCCCAGGTCTCACCTGGAAGCTTGTTAGCAAACAGAATCTCAAGACTCCAGCCTAGATCACTGCTCTATACTACATCAAGGGTGTAACAGAGAGCAAAGGCATCAGGGGACTTGTGCGAGGCACAGCTGAGGGTTGCTGGAGAGTCTGAATTTGAATCAGAGGTGGGGGTCGGCAAGTACCCACGTCTGTGCATGTCTCTGGTCCTAGACTGTGGACTGCCTGGGGCTGCCCCCTGCAATCTCCTTCCCTCCCTCCTGTGGGTGTGGATTACCAGGGGTCCATCCTCACCTCAATGTGATAGCACCCCACCTCCACTTACAGTTGTGAGTCAAAGGAATCTGCTCATATCTGGGTGGTGGGGATACCTCTGCTTCGAGGCAAGCCAGGAGATCCCTTATTCCTGACCTCCGGCAATCCATTTATCTGACCTGAGTCTCATAAAGTCATCCCGATGAGCCCAATCGCTCGCTAATGGTTATGAGCTGAGACCTGGGAATTTATGGCTGAGGCCTTGGTGGCCATGAACAGGAGCAGCACTACACGTCACAGGATGAGACAGACTGCATGGCTAGGAGACTCGGCTCTGCATGGCTTCAGTTCATGAGAGTCTGTGTCTAGGACCATGGCTAGCACTATGCCCTCCTACACACACACACACACACACACACACACACACACACACACACACACACACACAC
>PVJA010032254.1:0-24263 GCA_004027025.1 Myocastor coypus | reverse complement strand
TTCCTTTGCGTTCTCACAAAGCCAGAGGAAGGGAGGTGTTATGGCTTATGTCTAGTTGTCCCCCCAAAGCCTCATGGAGTCATTGGGCGGGGACTTCTAGAGTTTGAGACTTGATCCATGATCCCTGGGATTATAGGTTTTAGTACTGATGGGATTATGGGTGGAAGTACTTCTGGGATTATGGGTGTAGCCTAGGGCGCGAGCTAAGGTGGAGAGCCTGAACGTAATATAAAGAGAGACAGAGAGACAGACTGGAGCTCTAGCTGTTGCTGTTGCTCTGCTGCCCTGATTGATTGGCTGCCTCTGCCGGCATTTTGTTGCTGTTCCGCCGCCAAGAACTGGATGCTCTCCACCCAGCTCCACTCAGCCTTGGGCCAGCCGAATATGGACTGAAACCTCTACGAACTGTGAGCTAAATAAACCTTTTCTGTCTTCATTTTGAGTGTTGGGTATTTGTCCCAGCAACGAGCAAAAAGTAACTAAAACAGGAGGGAAGGAGGAAGGGAGGGAGGGAGAGAGGGAGGGAGGGAGAGAATATATATATATATCACATACTCTGGAATTTCTCACAGATAGAACCTCTGTCTTCCGTTGCTACTCACTAGTTCTGCCACGTCAATTATGCTCAGTCATTAATTATTGGTTCATGGAAAGATCTGTCAATTCTCCCCAGTCCTGTTTGACCCAATAAGCAAACTCTACAGGGGAAAAGCATCTGTGACCCTAGACGGCTCTGCCTAAGCTCTGCCTAAGCTCTGCCTAGACAGCTCTGCCTAAGCTCAGGATTTTCCATCGAAATGCCCGCGACCGTAAAGCAAGCAAAGGATTTATCTGGTTTGACCAGTGGCAGCGGTGGGCGCATACAGAACTCTGAGCGAACAGCTTCCAAGCGAAATGGTTTGCGCTTCACGACCTGCGTGCCCCGCACCAGCACCAACATGCGCATGTGCATTGGCGCGCGCGCAGCCCAGCCCCCACCCCCTTTGCTTCCGAGGTGGCTGGCCGTGATTTTCCGGCAGCGCGCAGACACTGCAGGCAGGAAGAAGGGTTAGGTAAGGATCTCGAGCAACGCTTCAGTTTGTTCTTTGAGGAATAACAAAGAAAGGAAGCACAGCCCCTGTGGAAGGAAATTCCCAGGCCTGGCGGTGGATGTTCGCAACCCGGCCTGTGAACCCCTGAGGGGTGTCCGATAATAAACACTTGCAAACAAAACAATCCATAAAAGCATTTTTTGTGGACATTCTCACATTCTCCCCGATTGGGCTAGAAAGTGATTTCCTGCATCTGGGGCCCAGCGGGGGCTGGTATCCACCTGCTGGCACAGCCAGAGAGTCCTGGCCCTGCCCCCTGAGCTAAGCTAGCAGCGGAACGTGCAGGTCTTGGTTCTCGCGGACCGGGCAGCACGCGCTGCCACTCCTACCTCAGACTCTTGACGTAACTCTGAGCCTGATGACTTCCTTGCCCGGCAGGGAAGCCCTTGCCACAGCAAGTCTCCGCCAACCACAGGACAAAGTGCATTCCCTTTCCTACCGTGGCTACAAGCAAACTGGAAATTAACAGTAAATCTCTTAACAGTAATCTCTCTGCAGGAGCGTAAAGCATGTTAGAACCAAACAGCAGCATCTTAAACCAAAAGCTGGGCCTAGGTCTGATGTTTTATAATGTCCTTTCTTATTTATTCCCAAACTAGTAAGACAGGAGATCTATCGAAGCCATTTTGCAGGTCCATCCGCCAAAAGGTAGTAGCTGACCTGTGACACTAGCATAATTGTGCATGCTTTGGGGTCAGATGCTTGCTCTCACACTAGGGTCCACGTGTGCTGGGTGTGTGTGTGTGTGTGTGTGTGTGTGTGTGTGTGTGTGTTTCCCTCTGGGCTTTCTTTAAAAAGCTAAACTATGCTTAAAACCTTTACTGTTCATTCATTGCATCCAACCCAAACTCTTCAAGTGGCTCCCTGGGTCCTGGCTGCAGCAGAATCTATGTCACGGCACGAGCAAGGGTCTGAGCCCCTGTGACAAACGGAAAGTGGGGTCTTAATCTCTGAACTCCACGACAGGCTTCTCAGATCTTGGGGGTGAAGCCAAGTTTTCATTTCTCTTCATCGTTGTCATCTGCCCAGGGTGGCAGGGACTCTGCTCCTTGACCCTGTCCCTCAGGACCACAGCAGGAGGGCTGACAGGTTCCAGATTTCACCTGGGCGGAGACCACAGCAGCCTCCCCTCATCCTCCCTCTGCCCTTTGTGCGGCAACAATGGGCGGAAGCGGGGCCTGGTTAGAGGAAATTCCCAGGGCCGCTTCGGACGTTAGACAGCTGTTCTGCTATGCCGGCTGGCCCAGGCACATCTAAAAATAAACACACTGGGGCTGCAGGGGCTTCTCTGGTTTGGCCCTGTGCTGTCGCATCTATTTCAAAAGGATTTTTTTCACGTTGTTGTTTTTGAGAAAGCAAGCTCAGATAAACCAGAAGAATAAAACATTTCACGATCTATAGGCTCTGACGGCCCGTGACGTTGCTGGTGCCTGCATCTGTTGGAAGGCATCTGCTTCTCGTCCTACCTCTCCAAGCGAGGCAAAGGAAGCACAGCCAGGCTGAACAAGTGCCCACTGTCTGCAGAGGAGGTGAACCCCTCGAACTTCTCAGGACCCCCGGACCCAGGGCAGATGGGACCCCCACGCTGATCCCTGACTTCTGCAAAGCCACATCCAAGTCCTCAGCAGCACACAGTACAGGGTGATGGAGGAACCTTCCTTGGAGAAGGGAAACCAGGGCAAAGACAGGGGCTGAGGGCCCGACTCAGACAGGCAGTGGCCGCCGCTCTCCATGTCCTGCTTCCCACTCCAGGAAAGAGCACCTGTCCACAGTCCCACCACAGACAACTATCAAGCACAGGGCTCTGAGATTGAATGATATCTGCCTACCTCTGGTTTGGATGAAAAGGTACCCAGAGGTAGCAACCTGCCATCCAATAAGAACGCATGTGCGGCACCAGAACTACACCACGGTCCAGTTCAGGGTGACCCAAGAGGAGTGGCTTGGAGTAAGCTTTTCCCTCTCCATTGTTGCCATTTCAGGCTTTTTCCTGGAAGTCCAACCTCCTCCATTGTTGCAGAGCTCCTATTTTAAAATCGGTGCAGAAGATAGTAAGGCTGGCTACAGTCACTCTAGCTTGGAAACTTGGGGGAGGGGGGACTTGGATAAGGGCACTGACATCGCAAGCCGCAGGAGCAGGAAAGGACTTCTCGGGTCATCACCCAGACTCCACCCAGCGCTGGCTTCCCTTGGGAACACTCGGGCCGCCTCTCTTTCCAGGCGTTGGAGCCTTGCCAGGGACAGGGTGTCCCCCACACCAAGAGCTCACCACTTGTAGACAGCTCTGATGGTGGGTAAATTCTTCCGCCCATGAAACTGGACTCTGCAACCCTAGCATATGTACCTGTGGGCCTGGTGGGCCTCTTTTCCCACACCGAACAACCTTGAAGTGTTTAGAAGTGCCCTCCATGCACTGCCAGGCCCCCTTCTTCCTGCAAACGTCCCCGAATGCCCCCTCAAATATTCCATGAGCGAACATTTTCTCATTTTCACCACCATGACCAGCCTCTGCTTTCAAAGATCTGACGTATTCACGCTCCTCTTCCTTTTCTTTCCTCTTATCTCCTTCCTTCCCCTGCCCGTCCTCTCCTCTCTTTTCCCTTCCCTTTTGTTCTTTTAGTACTGGACATTGAAACCAGGGTCTTCACGCTGAACCACATCTCCAGCAATTTTTTTATATTTTTGAGGCAGGCTCTCCCTAAGTTGCCCAGGTTCCTCAAGAACTTAAGATCTCCCTGCCTCAGCCTCCAACACTATTGAAGTTACAGGTGTACAGCACCAAGCCTGGAAAAAGATCTGGTTGTTTCTTAAAACAACCTATAAGGTGCTTCAGTTTCATTAACCTTCTCTATGCTTTGCATGCTGAGCATTACCTCATATTTCCAGAAGAAAAAAAAAAAAAAAAAACCCTAAGCCCTAAGATTTAGTAAGACACAATTAGCTCTTTAAAGAAGGAGCCAACAAAGGGATTTAAAAGTATGTCAGGAGCTGGGGAGATAGATCAGCAGCCTAAGCCCCTGCCTGACAAGTGTAAGGACGGGATTCGATCCCCAGTCTGTACCTGCCCTGGAACCATGAGCAAGCTGCGCAGGCCAACAAAACTGTGTGTGGTGTAGCACACCTGTAACCCTAGCACTGGGGGCTGAGACAGGAGGACCACTACAAGTCCAAGCTGTATAGTGGGACCCTATGCCAAATAAATAAATGAATACACAAAATAAAACATTTTTTTAAAAAAAATAATTTGAAAGTAGATCAGTCTCTTTCTAGCCCACCACATACACACCTCCAGCCGAAAAAGAAGTGTTGAGTTTGCAAAAGGCTTAGCCTCAAGTCCAGCCAGAGGCTCGTGGCAGTGCACCTGCCCATCGCACTGGGCCACCTGCGCTTGTGACAGGAGATCAAAGTGGATTTGAGCAGCCAGGAAGTGGCCGGCGACACATTGCTCCTGCAGGGCCGTGGTGGAGCAGGTGCCTGTCCAGGAAGTCCGGAGATAAAGAGACAGATGAGGGAACAACAGGCAGAGAAAAAGAATTCTGAGGTGTCCGTGGGAAGCTCCAGGTGAGGGGGCAGCGGGAAGGAAGGGTACAGGGAGCCCGTGTGCTCCCTGGAGCACCTGCAAAGTCAGTGCCAGCTTAGTCTGGAGAACAGGTGGGAAGCACGACCCTCCCCCTTGCCACCCTCAGAATAGCAAGTGAGACTCATCTGGCTTGATAAAGGAGGTAAAATCTGGATGCCACAGCAGTAGGTAGAGAGAGAAAAGCTTCAGAGTAGAAAGGGAGGCCTCACCACTGCGAGGGCCAGCGAGGGGCAGGTCACACCTGCAGGCTCCTGGCTTTCCCTGCACACTGAGGGATGCTTTCCTATCACCTCCTAGCTGCTTTCAAGAAGCAGAGGTTGCCACAGGCTGGTGCGGCCCTACTGAAAGCCATCCGCACCTACACAGGGTGCACAGCCGTGGCAGGTGAGGTGTGAACTCGAGCTATGAGGCTCAGAGCAGCCTCAGCCTGGTTTACCTCTGTGCCTCAAGCCAATGCTGGTATTGGTCCGCCATCAGCCTCCTTCGGTTTTCCTTTATGGTTTTTTCAGGGAACAGCAAGACTGAGGTGTACCACAGAAGCAGGACTCACATCTGCCTCCTTACCAGCCCAGGCCTGGTGCAGCAAGCAGGCTGGCAAGGGAGAAGACAAAGAACTCCAGCCTAACCTGGGTGAGGAAAAGGGGTCCTTGACCTGGTGAGGAAGCACCTGGGACAGGAGTGTCACAGGTTCTCAGAGGCATGGCAGAGTGAGGACTCATAGTATTTGGTCAATCACTAAGTCCAGCAAAGTCTCAGAGGAAGAAAAGGTGTAGGGGAAGCACCCTGGAGGGCTTCAAGCTCCAGATCGTAGCCTGACAACTCCAAATCCTTCGCACGATGCTCACATGAGTTTGTTCACTCGTTTCCTTTGTGAATTGCACACAGAGCACAAGCTGAACACCAGACCTAGGGAAGGGCTATGGATTTGTCCACTGAGGACCACTGATGGCTCCAGGTTAGGAGCTGAGGTGGCCACCATCATCCAATAGGCAAGGGCCTCCGTGGCAGTGCTGCACCAGGTACCATAAAGTCACAGGGCTCAGAGTCTGAGGGAACAGATTGGGCTGTAACGGGTCACGAGGTAGAGAAGGATACCAGATGTGTGGGTGGCAGCACAGCACAGGTGCCGAGCGCTGAGGCAGGTGGGTGAGGCAGGCCAACCGGGGCAGCCTTGTGCACTCTCTCCTTCAGAGCTTCTCTAACTCTATCATGCACCAGGACTCCCAGGAACTGGGCTGAAGTCCAGGTGCATGAGCCCAGGGAAGGATTGAGGTTTTCCTCTCTAACCAGGCGCCAAGGGGCACCCAGTGTGACCATCGCCTGACCACACCTGCAGGTAGCGCAACCGAGAGGAGCAGGTGCCAAAGACTCAGAGAGACACCACAGGCGCTGCGTTTCCCGGAACCACAGTCGGGAGCCGGGGGTGGGAACATCCTGAAGTAAACTATGTGAGCGGCCTGAAAGTATGAACATCTCCACTGAACAAGCCAGAGAGACCACTGTATGTTCAGTCAGTAGACAGAAATAGGCTGGTATCTGCGAGCTTAGCGTGAAATACTTTTCCCAAAGGTAAAGCTGGCTGAGGATCCCATGAAAAAATCAAAATAAAAGAGGCAAACCAAAAGCTCCACAGCCATGCACAGTACTGTTGAGAGCGAGCCTCGACCTTCCTTTGGGTTCCAGTTCACTCATTTTGAATGAAATGGTGACCAACTACAGCGGCTGAACAAAATCATCCCCTCCCAGCCGGCGACGCCCACCTGAGAGCCCATGGAATCAGCCGGGCCCGCCGTCCTCAGAGTGCACTGTCGCTACTTGCTTTTGTTCTCAGGAAAACTCAGAAAGTGCAACTGCCCCACAGAAAGTTCTGGAAAACAACATGGAATCCCTCCGGAGCCCTGCACAAAGCGCTCGTTCTCTTCTGAGTATCACCCGCCAGTACCCACCCCAGGTTAGCAGTCTTGGCCGTCCTCAGCTTCAACGCACCCTTCACTAAGGAAGTCAGAAGGGCCTAAAAAAGAGTCATGGGAGAGAGCTACATTTTTGCAAAGCAAAAGCATTTGGCAGACTTGCTTTCCCCGGGCAGAAGCCAAAAGATACAACGTTCACAGAAGCTTCTCCAAAGAAAACAAGACCCTGCTTTGTGTTTCATGCGCTGTGCTGTTGGTCTCTTCTATGCAAAGACATCCATCCGCAGCACCTGATGCCATCCGCCTCGGACTCTTTCCTCACAGTCTGACACCTCTGTGACTCTCCACAAGCTGAGATGACTCTGCCGACTGGAAGCGCAGTGTGGACCCACACATGGCCAACAGAGCTGCTCCGTCCCCAGGGCAACAAAACAAAGCAAAGCCTACCTCACTCTCCAGCGGCAGCTCTCCAGCTCCAGGATTCAACCAGAGCTGCACTGCAGATCTTCCCTGCTTCCTAGGTAAGGTGAGCTTCCACAGCTCTCATTCAGCTACCCAGCCAGGAGGCGAGGAGGACAGGCAGAGCGCGAACCCTGGAGCAGGCTCTGTAGCCCCAGAGCAGAGATGAGCTACTGCCTGCCTGGGCTGGTGCCTGCAGGAAGAAGCCAGAGGGCCATGTGGCTGCGGGAGGGGGCGGAGGCTGGGGAGGGAGCCACAGGGGACAGCCATAAATGCGAGTTCCTCTCCATGCCCTGTGCCTCTCCCCAGCCTCCTTAGAGGAAATGAGAAATTTCGTCTTGTCCACAGGCCACTGGGAAGCGGAGAGTAAACATGCTGATAGCCACACAGCTGCAAAGGAGCAGACAGCAAGCGGGAGCTGCCAGGCGGCCTCACCTTTCCCCCAGCTACCTTCTTCCTGAAGTCTCTGCAGAGTGAGAGAGACTGCCTTCATCCTGTTCCCCCTAGCTGAAGCGTGTCAGGGCCACGGTTCAGATGTTCCACAGTAGGGCACCTGGAGAGGGTGCTGAGGAGTCTGCCCCTGGCCTCAGGAGGGACCCTCTCCGCTGGGAGAGAGCTTCCCTTGCTACTCTTGGAAAAGCTCCTCAGGTTCTCAGGCTGATTGTCCTCAGGCTTCGAGAATTGTCTGAAGCCTCTCCCTGTACACTGCTGGGGACGGACCCCTCCCCATCGTTTGTGGGGTGCAATGAAACATGGTCATGAAAAGCTGCTAATTCAAACATCCAAAATTTCAAGATGGCAGCAACAGAGCCTGAAGTCCTGGGCAGGGTCCTGCGGATCCCAGATCTCCGCAGCTGGACAGGGCGCACCGTCCAGAGGCTAGCTCGGCAGCAGAGGAAAGACAGACAGAAGAGGATTGAGTTTACCAGGCTGAATGCCGAGAGGTATGGACTCACCCCATTTTGCTGTGTGACACCCTGAGTAGCAGCACTCAAAGAATCCAGGCAAGGGGGTACTGGGCTGTGGGGACATCGCTGTGTTAAAACCCAACTGTGTTACCTCACCAGATTCTCAGCTCACCCAGTGGAATCTCACCCAGCACCCCGGAAGCCCCTTCCCAATGAGGTCTTCCAGACTGAGTTCCCATACTTAACATTTAGCTAAGGACAGAGGCCAAATGCTCTGGCTCGGCACAGCCTGGCCTCTCCCACACTACCTGTGCGCCAGCCCCTGTCGTCTCCTCCATCCCCTCCCTCCATCCCTGCTTCCCATCTCTGCTGTTCATGGTCTAGGAACCATGTCCTCCTTCGCAGGGTCTCTTCCTAAGCCGAGCTCACCTCTCCCCTCCTATACTGCGAGCAGAAAGCTGGTCTGCACATCCCTCTGCCGCCTGCTGGGGCTTCACACTGTGACATCTTGCTGCACAGGGTCTCTGGCAGCTTTAAAACCGAGACCCCAAGCCCCAAATCCCAGCACTGTTTGATTCCTATAAACTTAAGGGTATTGGAAGAGTATTACTAACCATAGACACCTTTAAGGGAAAAAAAAACAAAATGCAGGGGCCGGCATGATGGCTCAGCAGTCTAAAGCACCTGCTTAGGTGAGCTTAGGCAACCCCAGGGACCGCAGTTCGATCCCTGGCACCACATGCTGTGCCAAACAGACCCCCAAGGCAGGCTGAGCCGGCCATGAAAAAAAAAATGCATCACTCAGAGGAAAACAAGATTTTCATCAGGGTTTTAGAGCTCCAACTCTGTCAGATACAGAGCCACCATCTCACAGGTGACGACATCATGGCTCACTACTTATTAAAGTGCCACTGTGTCCATGGGCTGCACCTCTCGGCCTTCACAAAGACATGTCAGGACTGGGGAACAATGTCCTCCACACAGCAAACGAAGGCTTCGCTGTGCCTAAGAGAAGGAGACCTCGAGTGAGTACGGCTGAAAGACAAAGCTGCTGATGTGAAGCAGGAGAGAAGGAAAGGGGGTGGACACGGGGAGAGAAAGGGAGACACCGGGGAGGCGGGGTGAGGTGGAAGGGAGAGGCAGAGGCGAGGCAAGGTGGGGACAGCAAGGAAGAGGAGCCCTCTTCCAGCTTGGCATCTCCCCTGCCGGGAGCTCCAGGCTGGCAGGTCTTGCCTGGTCCTGCACCTCCCCAGCTCCCTGGTGATGGAGAGCAGAGGCACCGGGAGCCTCACCCCCAACCTGCTGTCACAACCCTGGAATTAGCTTCTGCCTTGGCTTGGACTTCGACACCTGGTCAATGCCACACACCCCCCTGTCCTGTCATGGCTCTGAGCACTTCCAGAGCAATGTCAGCACTTGAATTTCTGGCAGGTCTTCTATTCCTCACGAGGAGGGCTGAGTCCAGTGGTCCCTGAATGAGTTCCTGGAAGCTGTGTGTGGGTGAGAGACCCCCTCTGCGGCCACCTGGCTAGATATAAATTACTGTAGCAGAGACCCATCAGTGAATGCCCATGAAGACAAAGTATGTGTGATTCTCATTCACAGTGGGCAGTGAATTGAAATTTAATATATTCATGGCCCACAATGATGAAAAGATATTTATTAAATCCGTTGTTCAAGTTTGCTTCATGAAGCTTGAATTTTCTTCCTAAGGAATGGACAGAGCTTATGGTGCAAATGGGATGTCAAGGCGATGCCGAGAGACTTCCAGGTGGAAGCGCGTATCAGATTAGTCTGTCAGAGGAACACTGAGTGCAGTGGTCTAGAAAAGGCTTTGAGGAAGGCTGGTTCCCTAGGAGATGCAGCTGATGTATAGGAAGTCTCAGGGGACGACTCGCTTTGTCTATTTTATAATCCTGAAAGCTGTAGGAGCTGGTAGTCACACAAATGACTCTGCCCACAGGAATGCAAATGAACTTTGCTTGGCAGAGATAGCATTGATTTCCACCTTGCAGAAATTATTATTCCAAACATGACCCTTTAGTGTATTGTACCTGGTTTTATTTCTCCAAGCAAATCAGGTCAGTGATGTTGTCTATGTATAAATATATCCGCTTCTTGAGAGTGGACTTCATTATTGAATTTTACTAAACTTTAAAGGATAAATGACAGTGCCTCATAAACTATTGGATACAATGAAAAGGGAGGGAACCTCCTAGATTTATTCTATGAGACCAGAATCATCTTGTTGCCAAAACCAGATGAGGACCCAGCAAAAAAAGAAAATTCTGCAATAAAATCTTTGCTGACCATAAATGTAAAAATCCTCAACAAAACACTAGCAAACAGATTTTGCTTGAAAGTAGTGTAATATTTCCCCCTGCCCTCTCACTCTTCATGAGTTAAAAATCCCTGCCATATGTGTATTTTATATTTATGCACGAGTGATGATTTCATCTTTCTGAAAACTAGCTTTGGACAGAAGGCAGGTGGTAAACTGGAATTTGCCAAGGCAGAATTGTTTTTTCTTAAATATTTTGGCTACTTTTATATGTTCCCTGAGTATGTAAAGTAAAAACAGGGAACAACCCACGTGTGTGGATGAGGAGAGCAGAGGCTGGGAGGAGGCAGCAGCTGAACACAAGTGCTCAGCTTGGCCTCCTCACGGAGACCAACAGGAGCCACGTGGTGCGGCAACTGATGCAGGGAATGCTGGGAACCAGCCAGAGACAGCCCAGAAGTTTGTGTGATCAGGAGAAAAATTTCTTAAAAATCAGCATCTGCCCCCTGACCCCACTGCCTGGAGAGCAGGGGTTAATGGAGAGTCCCAGACACTCTTCCTTGTCGCCGGCTGGCATCCTCCATGCTGTGTGGGGTTCTACCATCCTCATAGGCTTGGGGCTCACCCAGTTAAGTAGCCAAAGTCCATGCATAGGAACATGTTTTGTGGAAGGAATTCACACCCTCTTGGGGAACACACTTCCTGAAAACGAGACTTCATTGCTGAATTTTACTAAACTTGAAAGGACCAATGGCAGTTCTCCACAAACTATTTGATACAATAGAAAGGGAGGGAACCTCCTAGATTTATTCTATAAGACCGGAATCATCCTGTTGCCAAAACCAGACAAGGACCCAGCAAAAAAGAAAATTCTACATTAGAATCCTTGATGATCATAGATGCAAAAATTCTCAACAAAACACTAGCAGGTTGAATCCAACTGCACAATGGTAAGTTGGCTTTGTCATGCGCAGTCCACTTGGCTTTGTCATGACGTTAGTTCCACACATGCAACTCAGTGAATACTGTGCATTATATCCACAGAATGATGCAAAAAAAAAAAAAAATCATGAAATGGCAGTTGATACATGAGAACAGCCATGAACAAATTATGTATAGTAGGGTCACATCTCAAAATAATAAAGGCTGGACCCACGCAGGGTCAGCATCAAGCTAAATGGGAAAGTACTGGAAGAAGTTCTTCTATAAAGAAAGATGAGCTTGGGCCATTTGGAGAAACATGAATGCCCTTTGACACCATAATGTTGGTTGAAATAAATTAGACACACAAGCTTAAGAATCTCATTGTTTCTTTTCTATGGGAAATCCACGATATAAATAATTGAGAGGCAAAATAAAGAGATAGATAATAAAAAAACAAATAGAGAAAAGAGAGGGAGAGAGAGAGAAGAGAAAGAAGAGAGAGGAGAGAGGCACAGGATGGAGGGAGAGAGAGAGGGAAAGAGAGGGAACTTTTCCAGATAAAGAAGTGAAGGGAATGGGGAGGTAAAGGACAAGAAAAAAGAAAGATGTGTTATTTATGTGTAGCACCCCCATAATGAATGGAATCATTATATCCTGAAAATTTATATTAATAACATACCTTTTACAAAAAAAAAAAAAAAAAAGAAAATAATGTGCACTTTTATTTAATTTAGCACTGAAAGCAGGGTCAGCCAAATAGCTCAGTGGGTTAAAGTGCCTCCAAGCAAGTGCAGGGGCCAGGGGTTCCATCTCCAGGCCTGCTGTGCAGGCTCCACCCCCAGGGTACTCTGAGATGGCGATTAAGACTGGACACAGAGGCGCACGCCTGCAATACCAGCTCTTGGGAGCCTGTAAACAGGTGGATCACTGTGAGTCTGATCCAGTAGTGAGAGTATAGACCCTTCCCTGAAATACAAAAAAAAAAAAAAGGTATACAAACAGGAAGGAAGAAAATCATATTCGCACTGTTTACAAATGATGTGATTCTACATGCAGAAAAACCTACAGGCTTCCTAAGATTATTAAAAAGAGTAAACTCAGTAAAGTGACAAGATATAATTTTTTTCACTTAGCATTGGTCATCTTATTGTATAATTTAACACAGAGAAATGAAAGAAACGTACTAAAAAAAAGACATAGATATAAAATAACAATTAAGATACTTGCAAGATTCCTCCCCGGTATGAAGGAGAATTAGATGACAGCAAAGAAATCCTCCGTTGCCGGGTACACGAGGGTGGCCAAAAGAGAAGCTGGAGGCCCTGGGCACAAAAATTGACACAGGCATTATTCATTACTCTGTGCACTGATAATGCATTGGCTGAGACTGTGAAAGCAGTTTCACTCATAATAACCACGAGCACAAAAGCAAAAGCTTAGAAAGAAACTTAACCAGGGGAGTGAAGGAGACCTACAGTTAAAATTATTAATCACAGTGCGCTGGTGACTAGATGAAGGATGACCTAATAGGTCAGTAGAGCACGCCCTGGGGGAGTCTGGGAGTGTCACCCAGGAGGGAATTTGGGCTCCACAGCGCTATCAGCTGACCTTTCCCCCTTCTCCTTTGTCTCTCTCCCGCTGCTCTGCTTCCTTCCCTGTCCCCAAGGACCATGTATCTTTTTCCACCCTTCTTCTCCCATCACCTTTCTTCCTTAGAGCCAGCTGACCACAGACTGAATTTTCCAAAGTTGTGAGCCACGTGAAGCCTTTCCTCTTTGAAACTGTGGGTGTGGCTATTGGATCCAGCGATGGGGAAGCTGGCCAGGACAGGAAATTGATACCAGAGAAGTAGGATTAAAGCTATGACTGGAGCTACTCATGTTTACTGAGAAACCTTTGCAACTGGTTTTTGTTTTGTTTTGGTTTGGTTTGGTTTGGTTTTTGTCTTTTTGACACAGGGTCTCACTATGCAGTTCAGGCTGGCCTTGAGCTCACTTTGGTAGCCCAGGCTGGTCTCGAACTCACACCAATCCTCCTGCCTCAGCCTCCTGAGTGTTGGGATTACAGGCGTGAGCCACCACGCCCGACAGCAACTGCTTTATAGGAAGTTTGGAAAGCTTTGGAGACACTGGTCAGAGAAGTCCTAGAATGCTACAAACAGAGATTTATAGGCAATTATGGTCAGAGTTCAAAAGATCAGATAGGAATGTCGGTTGGAATGTGAACAAAACAATCCAGAAGCTTTCAGTTGGGAACAACTATACAACTGACAAGAGGCCATGGGTGTTACACTTGAGCTGGACATCTGTCGTACCTTGCACATGTCTGAGAAGCTTCAGGAGACTGAGACTAGGAGCAGTAGGCTAAATGGCTTGATCAAGGAAATTTGAGGACAGCCCAACATTCAGGCTGTGGCAGGGGTACAGCTGTCTTTTAGCCAGACATAATGGGCATCAAGAAAATTAGCAGCACTGAACCATTTGAAGCATTTTAATTTTAGCCTAAAGGAAACCATATGTGAAGTTGGGAACAAAGGAAGTGTAGCCTTTAAAGAGAGTAGTGCTATTGAAAAGAAGCCAAATATTTTTCCCCCCACAGGGACAAGAAGAAAAGTATCTTGAGGGCATCTCAGAAATCAGAAGGTTTGACGTTGTGTTTTCTGCATCCTCAACCCCTATAATTTTTTTTTTAGAAAAGTGAGTTAAATACAAAATTCATTTGGAAGCGAAAAAAAAGTTATTGTTTATTGAAAGTGTTAATGTTTAATTGTTTGATCAGTCTTACATACCTATGTCTGCTGATCTAAACTGATCTGATGATGAAAATATGTAATGTAGCCATTGCTACATTTTTCTTGTTTAAAAAAAAAAAAAGAAATCAGAGGATTTCTGGGTGTCGTGATGCACACCTGTAGTCCCAGCACCCAACAGGCTGAGGCAGGAGGATTGGTGTGCGTCAAAGTCAGCTAGGGCTACATAATAAGTTCAAGGCCAGCCTGAACTGCATAGTGGAACCCTATCTAAAATAAGAAAGAAACAAAGAAAGCAGCAAGATCCCAGTAATTATAGGCCCAACGGCATGAACTTGTAAATGTTTCACTTAAGCAGCAGTTCCTGGACCTCTTGCTCAAGCAGGACCTGCTGGGGAATTGTTTCACTGGATTCCTGTCGCCAGACATAGTCATCCTGACATTTAGAGGCTGCTGCAGCCGTAATTCAAGGGGGGCTACCATGGTTCCCACTGGATGCTGGTTTCACAGGTACACAGAATGCAAGTATTGTGAAGTCAGAGAAGCGTCTGTGAAGATTTCAGAGGAAGGTCTGAGAGGGAAAGGCAAGAAGTGGTGAGAGTACAGCCAAAGTTTCTGTGGAGATTACAGAACTTGGATATGCCAGGAATGTGGACTATCAAACAAGAAAAGCTGCAGGCCAGGAGAGAGTCCATGTGGGCTATAGCTGACAGGGCAATAAGGGCAGAGGCATCCCAGGCCGCCCTGCACCCCCAAATACTAGACATGGTGCAACTATAGAATTTAATGCCTGAGGTGCTGGGTTTTGGTCTGGTTTTCATCCTATTCTTTTCTGCTCCCCTATTTTCCACTTTCAAAATAGAAATATTTACCCTGTGCCTTTGTACCTTAGCATAATGTAACCTGTGTTTTTTTTGTTTTTGTTTTTTTTTTGTTTTTGTCTTTTTGAGACAGGGTCTCGCTATGCAGTTGAGGCTGGTCCTGAGCTCACTTTTGTAGCCCAGGCTGGTCTCGAACTCGCACCGATCCTCCTGCCTCAGCCTCCCGAGTGCTGGGATTACAGGCGTGAGCCACCACGCCCAGCCTAACCTGTGTTTTTTGTTTTTTTCTTTTCAAATTTTTACAGAGGTTCACAGCTAAGAGTTTACCTTGGGTCTCAGAAGAGACTTGGACTTTCAAAATATGCTGAAACTGTTAAGCCTTGGGGGAAGGTTTTCAGATGAACTAAGGATAGCTGCATTATGCTAGGCCAAATTATGAGATTGCTATTGTCTTTGTTTGGAGATTAAGTGTGATTCAAGATACATATTAGCTGCAAGTTGTGACCTTTAATCTTGGCTTTTCTAGTTCACTAGAATAAGAAGTGCCTGGCAGGCTTGTAAAGCACGCCCATGGGTGCGTCTGGATGGATCATGTAAACGTAGCCTTGGGTACCACTATTGAAGAAAGCCAATATCAAACCAAATGGGAGACTCTTTGCACCCAGGAGTTAGAAAGCAACTTTCATGACACTAGTAGGCTGGGGAACCCAGAGATTCAAATCACCAGCTCAGAGTCAAGATTGAGTTCAGTGTAAATATGATTTTCAAGTGGAAAGTTCAAAGCTAATAGGAGAGTATTAAACTCTTGGTTCCATGGAATATAAGAATTATGTCATGTTTTGTTAGGCACAATTGCACAGGAACATTCTGAAAGAGAGAGGGGTCTGAGAAGAATACACAGAGTTGAAAGTGTCCTTGACTGGGCAAGACTGCCCCCAGATATGATGGCCTTGAAACCCTTGAGCAAGTTGGAATCTTTACATATTTCTAAGTAATGTGGGACATAGTTGAGCCCACACATCATTAAGGGGGAACATCTGGGCCTAGACTGTCAAGGCTAAATGAATGCAGTAAGATAGCTCCATGAGAAGCAGCAGGAGCCTGTGGCAATAGGTCTCTGACTGACATCTAACTTTTACTATAAACTGAGCCTACAAGACTACGAGTCTGTAAAGGTGCCCTTATGCTACAGAGATACATCAGCTCACAAACGTGATTCGTGCCACATTCTGGTTATGAACGAAATTCTCCGGAAGGTCAATATTGAACCTAATCATTGAATTTGATTTGGTTCTCAGCCAATTCAGTTTGCAACCAGAATGGTAGGAGGAATTAAGTTCAGGAACCGAGTTCTCACTGTGTACACAAGGCTTAGCACACGCTTCTGCAGGATGATTCCCTGGTTCTCTCTCTCATTCCTCAGTGTTACAGACTCATCATCTTTTCCCACGGTAGTCACTGCCTCAGTGACTCTTCTCTCATTGCTGGGACAAATACCTGACACCCAAAATGAAGGAAAGAAAGGTTTATTTAGCTCACAGTTACTGGAGATTTCAGTCCATACTCAGCTGGCTCCAAGGCAGAGCAGAGCACATGATAGAGAGCAACCTTTCTTGGCAGCTCCAAAGAACAGAAAGCAGATGAAGGAGTAGAGGCAACAATAGCTGCAGAGAGCAAGTCTGTCTCCCTTAAGTTGCCTTCAGGCTGCCCTCCCCGGGCTGGGTGCAGTATTCACACCTATAATCCCAGCAGCACGCACACCTGCAATCCCAGTGGTTCATGAGCTAATCACAAACTCCAGACGTCTGCCCTATGCATGAGGCTTGGGGGAAGGTGTGTACACCTAGACACAAACCATAACAGTCCATTAGCCACGGGCTCAGTCCTAACTGTGAGCCAAATTAAACCTTTTCGCCTTTATGATGTAGGTCGCTAGTGACAGGGACGCTAAGGAATACAGCTATAAAATACCAATAAAAGAAGTTGAACATAAAAAATGATGGCAAAACACCCCATGTTTGTGGACTGCCAGAATTGATATGGCAAAATTTTCCATGCTATCCAGGGAGGTTTTCAGCTACAGGTCAATTTCTATCAAAATATTAATGGTATTTTTCCACAGAATCAGAAATAAGATGCACACAGAAGCACAAAAGACAACGGCAGCCAAAACAATCTTGAGCATAAGGAACAAAGCCGGAGGCATCATGAAATCTGATTTCAAGACATATTATAGAACCGTATTCACCAAAACAGTGTGGCATTTTCATTAAAACAGACACGGATATATAAAACAGAGTTCCCAGAAACATGCCCATGCATCTATAGATGACTGACTCTCCACAAAGGTGCAAAAAGAAGAAAAAAATAATAATAGAGCAATGACAGCTACTTCAAACTTTAGTCTACAGTGCCAAATGTTTTCTGTAATTACTGAACATCTTAGGAACCATGGGTCTTTTCCTCTACCAGTTATTGTCTGGAATGCGTAGTGCAGGCCAAGTGAGTGGCCTTGTGGTCTCTGTGACCAAGCCTCGTGCCAGGCTATAGGCTGTCCTTTTGGGACTATCCTGGGTGACATGGTCCCAAAGCTGATGTTTTGGTTGATTCCCAGAGGATCACTTTTCCCCGTGCCTCAGTGAATTGCCATTTTGTACTCACAGAAACGGTACTTTCTCTGCTCCGGCTATTCATTCTTCAGAGCAATAAAAAATTGTAAAACTACATTCTTTAGTTCGCCTTGAGAATCACAAATGATCTCCTTCCTTTATAAAGTCTTTTTCCAAATCGTCCCCAACATCCTTGGGCAGAAATCTGCCAACACCATAGCACACTCAGTGACCCCGCCCCTCACTGTGTGCCTAGGTTTGTGCCAGTATCAGATACAAATAGGGCACATGCAGGTCCTGGGCGACTCACAGCCTAAGCAACTAAACTTAGAAACACTGTGACCCTGGGGTGTTGACCTCCTTGAGATTTTGCATGTAACTTTAATGTCATTTGGAAAGAATTATTATCTACTGCTAATAGTTCCATGGTTCTCCTAACATTCTCCCACATTTGATAAAAGCTGGATTAAGGCAGGGTAGAGGTCCAAAAAAAAAAAAAATCTAACCCAAAGCACAGTCATTTATTTAGGAATAAGAATATATTGTTAACAAAATCAACAATTTTAAATTAATGACAGCATTAATAATGACTATCATCATTTCCTGAGTACACGTCATGGACCCCACGCTATGCTATGTTGAAGGATATGATTTCATCCAATTTTGATGACAACCCTGAAACATGGATGTGATGATTCCTACTTCTGAAGGAAACCAAAGTCAGAGGTTACATATCTTGCTTGTGGTCACAGTGTTATGGTTTTTGTTTGTGTATTTGGTACAGGGTCTCACTGCATGGCTTGGACTCATAGTGATTCTCCTGTTCTCAGCCTCCCCGGTGCTGGAATTACAGGTGCACACCACCACACTCGGTCTCTATGGCCCGCTCAGTGTGCCTGGGAGCGGGGATGATGTGGCATGTGTAGCTGGGAATTGAACCCAGGTCCTGTGCTTGCCTAAGCAAGTGTTTAGTCTGCTGAGCTATCTTGACAGCCCACATAGTTGTAATTTAAGACTACATAGATGGACTCTTAGCTCTCTTGTGGTTTCAAGATAAAGTGCCCTTTCTGGAGTTTCATGTTTGGAAGTGGGGCCTGATCAGAAAGGGCTGAGCAAGAGGGCCGAGACTTAGGTGAGGTTCCATGCCTTGTTCCCTAGTTCTCGCTCTATTTCCTGGTATGAGAAGCTGCCTCTGTCCTGCTGCTCTTCCTTGGATCCAGACAACCCTGCACTGAACCCACTAAAACATGAGCCTCCATAAATCTCGCCTTTAAGTCACAGGGGCTGGGTATTTTGTCCCAATAACAAGAAAGTGCTTGAAATAGTTTGTCATAGTAAATGCATGCATGAATGACTAAATAGATGACTCAGTGAGTTCTTGGAATAATCCCTGGTGCCTAAATTCATGATCTACATCCAAAGAAAAGAAGAGGAGGAGGAAAAAGAAGAGGAAAAAAGAGGAGGAGAAGGAAGAAGAAGCACAGAAAAAAATATCTAAATGGTCAATTAGAAAACTATGCAAAAGTCAGGGATTTGGGGTAACTAGACACTTAGAGCTAAAGTCCGAGAAGCCCCCCACTATGTGGGGGGAAGCAGAACCATTCAGGGAGATTATTTTAATCACTTTGAATGACAATTTTTTTTGTCTTTTTGAGACAGGGTCTTGCTGTGCAGTTCAGGCTGGTCTTGAGCTCACTTTTGTAGCCCAGGCTGGTCTCGAACTCACATCGATCCTCCTGACTCAGCCTCCCGAGTGCTGGGATTACAGGTGTGCGCCACCACGCCTGGGTCTTTAATCACTTTGAATTTTGCCCCAATTTGACTTAAAATTTGTTGGGCTTTACTTTTCCTGGAAATGCTGTGTCTCCTTACTACTTTTTATTTTTATCCCCAATGCAAGGCTCCTCTCTGTTCTCTAATTACAGGTGGTAGAAATTCAAAACAAGGATTCTCTAAATTTTCTTTCTTTTGGTCTGTAGATTTGACAATGTGGATCCAATGCTGATAGAAGCAAAAATCCAAGCCCCTCCCTGCTCCACCCACTATGCCCATTAAGACTACTGGTGTGAGTGACTTAAATACAAAATACATTTGGAAGAGTTTTTAAAAAATTAATGTTTATTGAAAGTGTTCATGTTTAATTGTTTGATCAGTCTTACATACCTATGTCTGTTGAGCTATACTGATTTGATGATGAAAATATGTAATGCAACCATTGTTACATTTTTCTTGTTTTGAAATTCTGTACTACATGTACTCTTACTTGTTACTCTTTTTTTCTATCTTTGTTTCTGCTATTTTTACTCTTTAAAGGAAAAAAAAAAAAAAAGAAAGAGAAGATCTATTATTTTCAGTAGGTCAGAGTTGTAAAAAAAAAATTTAAAAAAAGACCACTGGTGTGTGTGTTCATAGACACTTTGCAGTATTGACCTTTACTGATCTTACAGTATAAATATAATTAAAAAGTTTAGGAGGTTGAGGCAGGAGGATTGGCGTGAGTTCGAGACCAGCCTAGGCTATAAAAGTGAGCTCAAGGCCAGCCTGAACTGCATAGCAAGACCCTGCCTCAAAAAGACAATCAATCAATCAATCAATAGTTATTAAACAGTAAACCCTATTGCCATGGCTAAAAACAAAATCAAGAAGGCTAAATCCCTTAGTAGTTGAGATAATAATTATAGTATTGTTAAAAACCCTCATATGCAGTCTGTGAAGAAATGCATTGTTTCAAGCCAGACCTTTTGCCCTGAGGTCCCCCGACCCACCACATTCAGATGTAGCATCCAAGAGGCCGCCATCTTTGAAGCAGAGACTATACTCCTACCAGACACCCAGATGGCCAGTACCTCGGGCTGGGACCTATCAGCCTCCAGAACTAAAGAAATACATTTCTGTTACTGACACATGAGTGAGTCTCAGGCATTCTGTTATAGCAGCGGGGATGGACTTGAAAGAGTGGACTAATTCAAAGTGCGTAGGGCAGGTGATTAGGGACGGCTGAGAGGTCTTCCTCAGAGCTCCTCAGCTCTGCTCTCGGGATCTGGCCACTGGTGGAGAAGCAGCCCATCCAGGTCTCTAAGCTAATCTCTTTCACTCACAGCCACCTGGCTGTAAAGGATATTACGCAGACCAGACACCTTCAGGACACTTAAATCAATATTTGATTGAACAACTGTAGACTGCGGGGCCGTCAACTTGACACAGAAAACAGATCACCACACTATCAAACTGTTAACAAAATAGGTTACAGTTACAAAGCTTGACAATCGCACTCTCCTGAGGACCAGATCGAAGAACGTTAATGTCAAGTGTACATGAAGCACCTTATTAAATCAGAACCTATCAGAGATGGCTTATGGTGACCGTTTGTCGTTTCTGGAGAATTCTGCTGATAAGACAGTTAAGTCTGAGTGATCTAGAAGCTAAAGACACAAGTAATTTATTTGTTTTTTGTTTTGGGGGTTTTTGTTTGTTTGTTTGTTTGTTTGTTTGTGGGACCGAGGTTCAAACTCACGACGTTGCACTTGCCAAGCAGGCACTTGTGCCACGGAGCTATCTCCCTGGGCCCCGACACAAGTAATTCATAAAGTATGTATTTAATTTGTGTAATGCTTTTCTTGCCTGAGTTTAACAAAATTATTAGCAATGTTGCTATAATTGAGTTGCTGTCTTCTTAATAGCATGCCAGTATAGACAACTCTTGATGTGAGAAAATAGAGTTTGTTTTTATTTATTTATTTATTTATTTATTTATTTATTTATTTATTTTGTATTTAGCACAAGGTCTATAGGGTCTCACTACATAGATTGGACTCATAGTGATTCTCCTGTTTTCAGCCTCCTAAGCACTGGGACTACAGGTATGAGTTGAGTCACCACACCCAGTCTCAGTCACTGTCTCAGTGTGTCCCAGGGGCAGGGCCAGCACAGCACACTGGGGATTGAACCCCTGCCCTTGTGTCTGCCTACAGAAAATTATTTTTAGAGCATTCTACAAAGTTAACTTTAAAAATGTTTTGGGTTTTTTTGTTTTTTCTTTTTTCTTTCCTTTTTTTTTTTTTTTTGGTACTGGGGATTCGTCAGGATGGCTCAGGGGTCTAAAGCGCCTGCTTAGGAAAACTTGGGTGGCTGCAGGGACCACGGTTTGATCCCCAGTGCCACATGCTGTGCCAGCCCTGCCCTCAGGTCAGGCTGAGCTGGCCATAAAAATAAATAAATAAACAAACAAAAAGTTCTGAAACAAGAAAAAAAAATAAAATAAAGCTACTGGGGACTGACTCAGAGCCCTGCACTTGCTAGGCAGGCACTTATGCCACTGAACTATTCTCCTTAGCCCTCAAAGTTGACTTACACTGGAGAACATGCTCTCTGGAAAACTGAAACTACTACTAGAAATATTTCAAAACAATATTTAAACTCAGCTAGAACCTACATGCATGTCATATATCTTATCTGACTATTCTAATAGATTCATAAGGAACCTAGGAGCATTGACCTGGAAAAACCTGTCGGCCACTTTCACACTGTGATAGCAATAGGTGCGTTGTGATTTTTAACCAGAGCGCAACACAAACTTTAGTTTCGAACAGTATTTTAAAAATTGCTTTCACGCCCTTCAAAGCTGAGATTAAAGAAGCCTGCAAACAGTGCTATGTTGTGCCAGCCGCTCGTGTCTGTCAGCGACGGCCAGTACACTTTGATCTGTGACGGCCTGAACATAATCCCAAAAGACATCTCTTCCCGGAGCATGTGTACATACATCTTTATGTTCATGCACACACACTTTTGTTTCTTTGTTCTCATTAATTATATTGCATCGGGATGTCACTGCACACCCCGTGCCAAACACAGGTCCTTTAAACTTAGAAAAACATTTCCTTTTAAATTAAAAAAAAAAAAAAGTCATCCATTTCTAAGTAAAATGGCCAAAGTGCGGATGTTTCTTTTCATAAGCTTTTGTCTAAGAGTTTCTACCATATCAACAAGGATGATCCATTCCAAAGAAAATAATGTGGGTTCCTCATAGTCAAGATTAATTTTATTTTCTGCTGAAGACCACAATTTCTAAACAATTTTTTTTTTTTTTTTTTTTACTGGAAGCTGCCTTGCTGTTTCAGGGAACTTTCCTGCATGTTGCATCTGATATCTCTTTGGCGTTACATTTGTTTTATCAATGTCCAGCTTGCACCAGACCAAAGTGTCTAAGAACAGTTGGATGGCCTAGGTTGAGCTCAGATTCTCTCATTTTCCACCTTTCAGCAGATCCTCAAATCAAACACAGACTTGGAACCATCCCACAGTCAGCAGGACTAAGGGTCTGTCACCTGGTAGGAAGGCTCCACAGGCTTAGTCCTCTGGCATTTGTATTCTTCACCCACCCCCTGAGCACAACTCTCCACACACTTTTAAATCAGGGCCTAGAACGGAGACTTAGGTTTTGAGCTTTTCATAACTCAAAACTCCTTGTCCTAGCAGATGAAAAACTCAGGAAATGTGTACCTTTTTTTTTTTTTTTTTTTTTGCTTCCTCATTATTTCATCTACTAGTTTTTCAAATATCTTGTAAGTGTACAATATGACTTTTATGACTAGAATAATTTAGTTGACCTCTAGAACTTTTAAGTGTTAAATATTCTTTTATTGTCCACCATGATTAACAAGCCTTTTAAAAATCTTCCATGTAAGGCTGGATATGGTGGCCCACGCCTGTAATCCCACTACTTGAGAGGCTGAGGCAGAAGAATCTCCACAAATTGGAGGCCACCATGGAGTCAATAGAAAGACCCTATCTCAAAAAACAAACAAAAAAATCCTCTATTCTAGATAACGATCATTTGTTTTTGTGTGTTTTTTTTTTTAAAGCTGTCTTATGTGTTTACCCATTTTAACATTAAATTTCAACAGCATTCCACTTAACCTACAAATTTTCCATTATTTCCTGTAAATATTGTTCTGTTATGGTCACAAAAACATTGTTATGTTTAGGGTAAATATTTGGCACACTGTTATTCTTTTATAAATATCTTACACGAATGCCCAGGGGTACAGTTTTTCACTCCTAGTGGTTATTTCCCATTCGATCAGCTTCAGTTCTTTAGTTCTCAGGCGCCATCTGCGGCACGCAGTTCGCCTTTCACTCTTTTTTTCTTTTCTTTTCTTTTTCTGAGACTCATAAGAAATTGCACTTGCAGAAATCCTCACTGGCCAAAGCTGACCCTGAGAGCCTGGGCCAGCAGTGATGTGACTCAGTTTTTGAACTACAGAATAAAAGTCACGGAGCAAGGATTTTATTCACTTTGTCAAATCACCCAGAATCTTTCCTGCAGGAATAACTGCAAACTAAAATTTTTGATGGATATCTTTCACTGAGCACCAGAAGAAAAAAAGCCATTTCATCAAAACATTCACATTCAAATTACCAACAAGAACTAAGGAAAAAGAGGGTTTTCACCGAGTTTGGCATTTCTAGACGCTGTGTAGTGGTGTGTTGAAGATGCCTCATAGAAGCCGAAGATCCGCTTCCACGTTCCCTCTCTGGTTCCCTCTTTGGGCCAGTCGGGCCCCTCAGATGCGAGCTGCACCCCAGCCAGCACCTAGACCAGCCCCGGCGGCCCAGCCTTGGCCACGACTCCACCTTCCGCAGTGGGCTCACCTCCTGCTGTGCCCCAAGTATCCTGGTCTGATGGCCTAGATGGCCAGCACCGCAGCGGGTGAGGCTGTGGGCTGCTCTGTGGGGCACTCCCTGGGCCACACCGTCACAAGTGACTTCAGTGGAGGAGGCGGCAGTGAGTCTGCCAGGCCTGGCATCACTTATCAGGGGCCTCAGGCCCTGCTACTTTGTGGACAAGCAGTTTCTGCAGTGCACGCAGAATCAGCCTGATGTGAAACTCTGCGAAGGTTTCAACGGAGTGCTGAGGCTGTGCAGGAAGCCA